>OZ024742.1:376974204-376986704 GCA_964016885.1 Eledone cirrhosa
GTTTTCCTTCTCCTAGAATTCTACCTTGACAAAGGCTAGGGGTCATCTCTCCCGGTGATTTTGGATGGCCATTGACTCTTAAGAGCTCCTTTGCCCTTTAACAGGTTTTGTTTTTAGTCCTGAAGGATGTCCAAAGTCACCCTCCTCACCAAGAAACCTTCGTGGGGTTGCCAGTTTAGTCGCCAACGACCCGACCATGAGACAGGTTGTACTGGGATACATGTTACCAGTAGCATCAATTGGTGACCTATATATATATATATACACATCACCTTCACCACTAATTGATTTGACAGATGTCTTTAACCCATTGATTCCAAATATTATTTGGTCAGTAGTTCGTGTGTAAATATATATATATAATAATAATAATTGTTTCTACTTTTGGCACAAGGCCAGCAATTACCCAGTACATTACTGGTACTTTATTTTATCGACCCCGTAAGGATGAAAGGCAAAGTTAACCTCGGCGGGATTTGAACTCAGACCGTAAAGGGACGTAACTATGCTGGAAAGCATGGCGTCCGACTCTCTACTGATACTGCCAATCCACCGCTCTTTATATAATAATAATAATAAAATGTGGAGAGGAAGCACACGAGTTAGGATATATATATATATATGTATATATATATATATATATATGACAAATAAGTATGTTTTGAAACAGTGAGCGAGTTTGAAATTAGAAATAGAATAGCTTTCACCGTATTTTTGTATTTTTGACTAAAGAAAATTTAGCCTGATAATGGGGTCTAGAACCCTCAGATAAATGGAAAAAGATGAGTATTGATGTACATTACGTGTATATATATATATATATATATATATCCAGGGGGTGTAACTATATATATATATATATATATATATATATATATATATATATATATATATATATATATATATAAATAAAGTAAAATAAATAAGTCACATTTTTAAAATTTAGCTTCGTTTATTACTGCTATATATATTTCAGTGACAGCCATCTTTGGCTGTGACCTCTTCAGGCAGTCCGAATTAGTGTGGTATAGACAAGTACATATGTTGTTGAGGTGTATAATTTTGTCAATACTCTGATATGCCCAGTTCCTGGTTGGGTTGTTATTTCACTGAGGAACTGGAATCATATATGATTCCAGTTCCTCAGTGAAATATATATAGCAGTAATATATATAGCAGTAATAAACTCAGTGAAATATATATAGCAGAAATATATATAGCAGTAATAAACGAAGCTAAATTTTAAACATTTGACTTATTTATTTTACTTTATTTTACATTACTCCGGAGTAACCAAACCAACCTGCGCACTTCGTCGAGTGCTCCAGCCTGCATACTGAGGTGTTGGTATACAACCAACATATACTCAAAATCTCTCTCTCTCCCTCTCTCTCTCACTCTCTCTCTCTCTCTCTCCCTCTCTCTCTCACTCTCTCTCTCTCTCTCTCTCTCTCTCTTCTCTCTCCCTCTCTCTCTCTCTCTCTCTCTCTCTCTCTCTCTCTCTCTCTCTCTCTCTCTATATATATATATATATATATATATATATATATATACATATGCTTGTGTGTCTGCATCTATATATGTATGTTTGCATGTATGAATGAATACGCTAAGCTTCAAATCTGTAGAATGTACAACCACTGGTTCCAGCTAATTGCAGTATCATTTATTTTGATTTCTAGTAATTCCCCGGGGAATTGAATGACCAAATGCTTTGCTTATTTGTTTTATTTATTTTTAAATGATTTTTATTCTCTCTCTTAGATTACAGGTAGTTTTTTAAAGCAAAGTATTGGCCCCTAAAATACTACAGTGGGCCCTGCAATGCTACTGTGGGCTCCTGCAATGCTACCGTGGGCCCCCTGGGCCCCCTTGCCATTGGGCAACCTGGCAACCTGGCCAGTCCGCCACTGCATATGTATCACATATAAATAATGTTTCTCAGTTGAGGGCATCAACCATACAACAAGTTTAAACGATATATAACATGATATATATCAACTGAGGAAGTATTAGTAGTTTGTATATACAGAACAAATAATATGTAAATAAGTAGATATACTTCAAGATGGTATACTGACCTACAAACCCATAGAGATATATTTCTAGAAACAAAAAAATAATGCGAAACCTCAATTTAAGTAATTAGTATCAATCACCATCTATCTATTTTGGTATCTTAAGATCTTGATTTCCCCCTCATCGTATGGTTCGGTCTTGGCTATATATATATATATATATATTTCATACTGCACTAAAATACTAGTCATCTGCCCAGGGAAGAATTTGTGAAAGGATTCTTCAGATGGTGTTAAAATAATGTTTAATTGAAGAGCAGATATAATAGGACAGGCCTTACGGGGTGCTAGAAATAGCTCCAAGCAAGTCCTCTTTAGACAACCCAAACCAGTAGAGATAAATTAGTAGTAGAAATATATATATATATATATATATATTGTTATACTTTGGGAGGATCATGTTGCCAATAAGAAACACACGCACCAGTTGCTTTCACTTCAATTTATTATACATTTCCGGTTGCTTGGTTGGTTCCACGACCGGATTGTTGTTCATATATTGTCAAAGTTCTTTCGTCACACATTCTGTGACCTCTTCAGTGACTGGGGATTCTTTTCTTCGTGTTGTGCCTCTCCTTTGTTCTGTCCTACGCCATCTTGTTTTTTGTGTGTTGTGTGCTTAGTTTTCACATGTGTTACATCCGGGTGTCTGTGTGTGTTTTTATTTGTTTGTTTGTTTGTATTTGTTTATTTATTTATTTATTTACATGTTACTAGTTAGTTGTTTGTTCTATGTGTGTTTTCATTTTGTCCTTAAATATAAGTTGTGACCTTGCTATTCCATTCATGTTTTCTATTTAATTTTGGTTGGAGTTCATTTATGTTTATTGCCTCTGTGATTTGTCTAAACATTGCGTATTTTCTGTGTGTAGATTTTATTTTTATTTCTATGTTCTCTAATTTTCTCTAATGTTCTATTTTAGCATGTTTGTGGAGTACTGATGAATCTTTTCTCTCTTGGAGTTCTCGTCAGTGTTCATTTAATCGTTCTCCTATGCTACGAGCTGACCCACCTATGTACATTATATTCTTATGTTTACATTGTCTATCAGTAGATCTTATGCTATATACTATGTTTCTAGTTTTACAATTAATATGGGGGCTTAGCTTACAGATTATGCATTTCTTATCTATACAGGGAGGTCTTTGAAAAAGGTATGTATTACTAATAAGTGTTTTTATGGAGGTACCTTGTCTTTCCACTATCTTAATATTTAGTTTAAGTTTATCTAGGGCCCTTCTAAATTTGTAAGCTAGTTCACCTCTAGGGGTTGTATTGATGAACATTACACTCTGGTATTTATTGCTATCATACCATGCGTTTATTCTATTAACCTTATTCCTAGTTCTTTCTATTCTATTCCAAAATTTGCTCCTATACAAGGGGCAGGTCCCATTTGTATAATTATTTACCATTTTTTCCCATTTGGTTCTGGCTCCTCTATATACTCTGATTTTATCTCTCTGATTGTAACCAGAAAACTGCATACGGTGGAAGAAGTGTTGTATGTGTCTCTCTAGTTCTTTGGGGGTGCACATGCGGGACACGTTTCTCATCACCCGTACTAAATCCGTAATCAGTATATTGATTTTGGTATGGTCCGAAACAGCTGAGTTTCGGTGGATCAGATATTTGGAAGTCATAGGTTCGGCATAATGGAAATGGAGGTTTTTTTATTTTTATTAATAGATTCTAACCAGAGCTCTATGTCTAGTACAGGTAATCGATGGTTGGGGTGTTTGCTTGGGTAGTCTATAGTAACTTTGATATTCTGGTGGATGGAGTTAGCTATTTGCTGGATGCTTTCCATGGTGTTTTACTCTAATTACTGACTGTTCTTTAGTGGGGTGTTTTTACTACGATGTTTATATCATCAACATAGCGGGAGTACATTATCAGGGTTAAGAGATTGTTGTCTTCTAATTGTTCCTTAAGTTTTTTGTCCCACCATACCATGAATAGGTTAGCTATGTCATCTGCAATGCTAACACCAATGGTTGCTCCATCCTCTTTGGCATATGTTTTTCCATTAAATTTGAACATATGTTCCTTAAGGGTTAGTCTTATACTGGCCCCCACCGCATGTGCAATCATTTTCTTTAGTTCATCATGGTTTTCGGGGGTCCGTATGGCTCTGGTCCACCCGTTCCATCATTCTGTGTGGGTTTTCTTGGCCATTGAAGTAATGGTAGGTGGTCTGCCTCTTGTTGACCTTGTGGGGCAGAGGTTGCTAAGGTCATACGTATCTAGGTAATCATTATTATATGTGAGTTTAAGTAGGAGTCCCAGCTCACTGGTATCAATCCCACGGAATTCAACATTGCTCTCACTGATCATTTCCATGCATTTCTCCACAGCTAAATCTACGTCAATGGATGGGTATAGGGACACTACCTATTATACAGACTGTTAGGTCCCTAGACAGGTTATTTTCGCTGATTCTGCTGAGGAGGTCCTCCGTGCTGTCACATATATTTGGGGACATTTCAATGATGGGGCGTACGATCAGGTAGAGGAAGTAGGAAAGTCTGTAGTTGCTAGAAATGTTAGCGCCACAGACTGGCCGAGTTCGTGGTCCTGTGACTGCGTCACTGTTCGTCTTATGGTCTTTTCGAAGCCCATACAACGCTGGCACGTCATTGTTCCAGGCCAGGAAGTTGTTGGCTATCCGTTTATTGGGCTGCATTATGTTCGTCCACATCATCATATGATGCGTTGAGCTTTTTTCCCTATCCTCATGCTCTTGTGGTGTTACCTCTCTTGTGTTAGTGATGTGGGGTTGCATTAACTGGATGTAGTTTGACAGACTGTCAACCGACATTCTGCCAGACTTGTCTGTTGGAAAGCATGCAATCTCTCTATTATGTGAGCGCTGCATGAGCTTACGCAGGCCATTTGCGGATTTTTCTCCCAGTTGCTGAGCCTCCATTCTATTTTGTTTCTTACTATACTGTTCTATAATCTTTCTAAGTTTAGATCTAGCTATATTAAATTGTACTTCTGTTTGTTCATCGAGCTGCGACGGCAATTGCTTGCGTTTGTTAAAAGCTAAAGTCGTGGTGTGAACTCGTCGCAAGTCGAAGGACATATCAGAAGGGTCATAGAAAGTGGAATTCCAGGTTGTGTTGTGTGTTTTATTGTTATTGTTAGTTATGTTGTTGTTTCTATTTCTATTTCTACCAGCAGCCTCATGGTTGCTTCTATGTGTCTCATTGTTACTCCTGTCCTGTCCCTCTGACTCGTTGTTATTATCTAATCGATTTTGTGTGTCTGTGTGTTCGTCGTGGTTATTTCCCCTGTCATTATCATTAGTCATTCTACCTCTCTCATTGTTATTACAGTCCCTCACCTCTGTGTTACTGTCATTATCTGTTATCTGTGTCTGTGTGTCTTTTAAGATTGTGGTGG
Organism: Eledone cirrhosa; assembly: GCA_964016885.1. Classification (NCBI taxonomy): domain Eukaryota; kingdom Metazoa; phylum Mollusca; class Cephalopoda; order Octopoda; family Eledonidae; genus Eledone; species Eledone cirrhosa. The sequence continues at coordinate 376,979,692 of OZ024742.1, forward strand.
AGTCTGTGTGTCTGTTAAGATTGGGAGGCATAGGATGTGTGTGTGTGTTGTTGTTGTTGATGTGTGTTGTTGTTGTTATTGTTGTTGTCTCTGTGTATGTTGTTATTATTGTTGTGTGTGTTGTTGTTGTTTTCGTTATTTGTGTCCGTGTGTATGTTGTTGTTAGGATGTGTGTTGTGTGTGTGCGTGCGTTGTTCGTGTTGTTATTTTTGTTTGTGTTTTTGTTGTTGTTTTTGAGGCTCCAACGTAATTTTGGAAATGATTTTTCTATTTCTGACAAGTATCTTATCATATTTACCTTACTATATGTGGCATATTTGGGTGGTAGCTGTAGGATGGACAATTCCTCAGAGTCTACTTTAGTGTTGCCGTATATATCTGTTTTGTTGTTGTTGAATTCGTCCGTTAATGGGACGTCGGCCATGTTTATATCATCAATCCTATCTGGATATTTATCTCTATTCTCTGAAGTTTTTTGATTTATTTTTTTCTATTTGAGCCACATTAATTTCTTGTTAAAGTGTTTGTTGCATTCTTGGATGCTGTATTTTTCTTCTTCGTGTATAATGTTTATGTATTCTAATTTTTCTCTTGGAGTGGTGATCTTAGTTATTTCTTGTATTAGGTTACGCTTATGTTTTTTTGATGACTTAATTCTCTGTAAATCTTCTTTTTTATGTTTAGAATTAGTGTTCATTTTAGTCTATCTGCTTGCTTTTTGGTAAGTTTTAATCTTCTTACATCGGTGTTGATGGTGTTGGTGTAAACTCGGGACGAGGCACGTTGTTTTATGAAGTGTAGTTGTCGAGATGTTGTCGAGAACATGGTGGTTTTCAGTATCTTGTTAGCCTGGCTAAGGCTTACGATATTTCGTTTCTGAATTTGTTTAGCAAGATTCTTTATCTGAAAACGTATGTTGAAACAGATATTGTTATACTTTGGGAGGGTCATGTTGCCAATAAGAAACACACGCACTAGTTGCTTTCACTTCAATTTATTATAAATTTGCGGTTGGTTGGTTGGTTCCACAACCGGATGGTTGTTCATATATTGTCAAAGTTCTTTCGTCACACATTCTGTGACCTCTTCATTGACTGGGTATTCTTTTCTTTGTTTTGAGCATTTTTTCTTTGTTCTGTCCTACGCCATCTTGTTTTTGTGTGTGTTGTGTGCTTAGTTTGCGCATGTGTTACATCCGGGTGTCTGTGTGTATTTTTATTTGTTTGTTTGTATCTGTTTATTTATTTGTTTATTTACATGTTACTAGTTAGTTGTTTGTTCTATGTGTGTGTGTTTTCATTTTGTCCTTAATTATAAGTTGTGACGTTGCTATTCCATTCATGTTTTCTATTTAATTTTGGTTGGAATTCATTTATGTTTATTGCCTCTGTGATTTGTCTAAACATTGCGTCTTTTCTGTGTGTAGATTCTATTTTTATTTCTATGCTCTCTAATTTGCCCTTATGTTCTATTTTAGCATGTTGGTGGAGTATTGATGAGTCTTTTCTATCTTGGAGTTCTCGCCAGTGTTTATTTAATCGTTCTCCTATGCTACGAGCTGTCTCACCTATGTAAATTATATTCTTATTTTTACATTGTCCCTCAGTACATCTTATGCTATATACTATGTTTATCGACCCAGTAAGGATGAAAGACAAACTTAACATCGGTGGGATTTGAACTCAGACCATAAAGGGGCGTAACTCTATGCTGTAAAGCATGGTGTCCGACCCTCTACTGATACTGTCAATTCACAGAATGTGTAGAAGTTTTAAAAATTTAACACATCTTTTTTCTTTTTTTAATTCTCCACCTGGTTTACCTATTTATATATTTATATATTTTTATATTTATATATTTTTACCTATTTATATATTTTTGTTTTTTGTTTTTGATTGTAAAGTCTGATAGGATTGTCTTATACACATCTTTTACTTATTCTTTATACACAGTTGTATAAATAGTATCACAAATTTTGAAAATATAAACACATATATAAACACATATAAATACAGGTAATAAATACAATTAACTATTGCTAGGAACCTTATAAATACTAGCAGAAAAACCACCCACCGGGCGGTTTTCTGCTAGCATGTGTAGTGTGCATCGTGGTATTATACGCAATTATATATACATGTAGATATGATATGTCAAATAAAATCGTAATTGAGAATATGCACAGAAATTGAAAAGAGACTGTGTTACACTGTCTTCTGTAATCAGTAACGTAATCCATGATACATTTAAAAAAGACGATATTATATATAAACTGCATTACAGTCAAATGTAATGAAAACGAAAAAGGAGAAAATTAGCGACGGAAATATAAACGTTATATAACGATGCAAATATATGAACGTTTATATAAGGAATATAATATAGCGTCCGTTATATCATAACCGGAAGTATTGACATTTGAAAATTTTAAAAGAATTGAATCTTAAAATAAGCAATCATTATATATAAGAATATTTATGTTTAAGCAGCAGCTACAAAATTTAGTAGAAAAATTATGTAATATTCATTCATTATTTATTCAAAGTAATCCAACTTATTTTACTAATGGGATAAAAAAATATATTCAGGACATAGTACCGTACTACTCTCTTTAGTATATTATGATAATGCACAAAGATATATGATCAAAGCGTAAGGAAAAGGAAAGGAAAATGAAAAAACAAACAAACAAAAACGACCCTCAATTCATCACCAAGTGTGACAATGGGTCACACATCACATCACACCATACCACACCACACCACAAGGGTCAACAGGAACTTTTGAGGCAAGCTAACATGCTGGCAGCGTTACCACGGGTGATGATGAGGCTAAGGCGCTGAAACAACCAGGCATCCCCACGGGTATCTCCTGACACCTCAGTAAGGCCGGGTGATGGTGAGGCTAAGGCGCTGAAACAACCAGACATCCCCACGGGTATCTCCTGACACCTCAGTAAGGCCGGGTGATGTTGAGGCTAAGGCGCTGAAACAACCTGACATCCCCACGGGTATCTCCTGACACCTCAGTAAGGCCGGGTGATGGTGAGGCTAAGGCGCTGAAACAACCAGACATCCCCACGGGTATCTCCTGACACCTCAGTAAGGCCGGGTGATGTTGAGGCTAAGGCGCTGAAACAACCTGACATCCCCACGGGTATCTCCTGACACCTCAGTAAGGCCGGGTGATGGTGAGGCTAAGGTGCTGAAACAACCAGACATCCCCACAGGTATCTCCTGACACCTCAGTAAGGCCGGGTGATGGTGAGGCTAAGGCGCTGAAACAACCTGACATCCCCACGGGTATCTCCTGACACCTCAGTAAGGCCGGGTGATGGTGAGGCTAAGGTGCTGAAACAACCAGACATCCCCACGGGTATCTCCTGATACCTCAGTAAGGCAAGCTGCCAACGATATAATAAATATTTATAGGTTATCTCCCTTTAAAGACTAGTAGTGAATACCTTATGTATTACACCGTCTAGTTGTGATTACCTTATGTATTACACCGTCTAGTATAGATTACCTTATGTATTACACCGTCTAGTAGTGATTACCTTAAGTATTACATCGTCTAGTAGTGATTACCTTATGTATTACACCGTCTAGTAGTGATTACCTTATGTATTACACCATCTAGTAGTGATTACCTTATGTATTAGACCGTCTGTTTAAAGTTTTCGGTGTAAGCTATTACATTGTTTTTTACTCTTATTTTTGTTTTTGTTTTTATTCCTATTCTGAGTTACTCTTTTAATATTAATTTTATTCCTGATGAGGCGTGTGTAAGTGATCTAAATTATCGATTATGGTTTGCTTTTCATTACTGAAATGTGTGTAGAATAGAAAAAAAAAGATGTGTTAAATTTTTAAAAGCCTTTGGTTTTCCTTTAAACACACACACACACACACACACACACACACACACACACACACACACACACACACACACACACACACATGTATTATCTGAAATAAATTAAATTGTTCCCAGCATTGTTACATGAAACAAAAGCTTCAATCTTGAATTATATTTGTTGTAAAAGAAAGGATGAAAGTGTAAAAGGTCCATGGACACGTCCCTTACACCGTAAACACTAACACTAACACTAACACTACTGAGAGTTACGTAACATTGTTTTGTACAACTATAAGCGGCGGCGGCCGGATGTTGCTATCCGCCGCCTTCAGATACACAGAAGAGAATTACTCCCACCCCCACCCAATCATAATATTTAAGAAATGATTAGATTTATGTTCTCTGATAATTGGCAGCGAATGAACCCACATAACTATACTGGTATATATATATATATATATATATATATATATATATATATATCATAGACACAGGTGTATACATACTTAAGTAAGCTTACACACACACACACGCATACACACATACTGGTGTAAGTGCATGCATATTTGCATATATATATATATATATATGCAAATATATATATATATATATATAGAATCATATATACATGCATACATACATACAAACACCCATACATACATACCTACATATATATACATACATATGTATATACATATATACTTACGTACATACATACATACGTACATACATACATGCCTACACACACACACACACTCACACACACTCACACACACACACACACACACACACATATATATATATATAAATATATATATACATATATACATACATAAATACATATATGCATATATACATACATACATACCTACATACATATATACATATATATATATATATATAAAATAAAATAAAATAAATAAGTCAAATGTTTAAAATTTGGCTTCGTTTATTACTGCTATATATATTTCGGTGACAGCCATCTTTGGCTATGAACTCTTCAGGCAGTCCGAATTAGTGTGGTAGAGACGAGTACACATGTTGTTGAGGTGTATAACTCTGTCAATACTCTGATATGCCCAGTTCCTGGTTGGGTTGTCATTTCACTGAGGAACTGGAATCATATGAATTCAAACAAACGAATTTCAGCGTCAAAGGGCCTCTTCTCCTCTCATTGGTCAGTTGTTAGAACATTCCTCAGTCAAAAGTCTATAGAAATTCGTTCTGAGGCAAGCCAATCTGTAGTTGTTGTTCTTGTTATTGTTAGGTACATCTGACTTCTATTCTTGTGTTGGAGTCAGCTAAAAATAAAAGTGATAAAATGGTAGAAGGAATAAGATGGTAAAGGAACAAAATAAAATAAAATAATCGAATAAAATGTGTGTGTGTGTTATGCCCATCTCAATTGGTCAGTTTTGTGAGCATTCCTCAGTCCAAAGTCTATAGAAATTCTTTCTGGGGTGAGGCTCCCTGTAGTGTTTGTGTTTGCTACATCAGACCTCTACCCTTATTTTGGTAGTGTTGTTGGTGTTGTGGTCAGCTTATGTCTTGCTGCTGCTGACAATTTAGAAGTATCTGTGTGTGTGTTTCTTCATCCCTTCTGCCACCATCTCCCGTGGTGGTGGTGGTGGGGGGGGGGGGGGTTCTGCCATGTATATGAAGAAATAGAAGGCAATAAAATGTAAGCAGAAAATAAATAATAGATAGAGAGTAAATGAAAAATTAATGAAAAGGTAATGAAAAAGTAATGAAAAATGAAAATGAAAAGTGAAAAATAAAATGAAGATTCGAATAAAATAAAATAAAATGTGTATGTGCTATAACCAATCTCAAGGTCAGAAATATGTTGGATAGATTGGTAGAAGGAACAAGATGGTAAAAGAATAAAACGAAATAGGATAATCAAATAAAATGTGTGTGTGTTATAACCAATCTCAACTTAAGTATAAATATAAGGTGATAAAGTGAAAAAACAGAAAACAAATAACAAATGAATAATGAGAAATCAAAATTGAAAAATAAAAATCAGGTAAATTAAAATATGTGTGTGTTATAAAGATGTTGGCCAAATTATAAAGGCTGTGTCAGAATAAATCTCTAAGGTGTCTACTCAGCCTGGGTTGGTCCCTATGGCTTGAGGGGAGTTCCCAACCTATGGTGTTGTTACTGCCCATATAGCTTGAGGGAGGTTTGGCCGAGAGGTGTCTACATGTTCTGGAGAAGTCCCTATAGCTTGAGCGGAGTTCACATCTTATTGTGTTGCTACTGTCCATATATCTTGAGGAAGGTCCCAGCCCTGATGTGTCTGCATGTCCCGAAGAAGTCGGTTCTGAGGTTTATCAGGCCGCTTCCACCTCTTAGTATCTCGAGGGTCTCGTTCAGACATAGTTTGCATATGCAAGATCCCCCTTTATCGGGTGGTACTTTCCTGATTATGGACCAGGCCAGAGAGTGCAGGGTCCTGTCCAGCTTAAGCTTCCAGATCAGGTCGGAGAGAGCCGTACTTTTCCTTTTGGCCTCCTTATTGAAAGAATGGCGATGGTTATACCAGCGGTCTTTAAAGCTCGTGGATGTGGCTCCTATGTAGAAGTGTTCGGAGTTGGGGGTTTTAACCCTACAACCGTATACTAGGTTCTTCTTAAGGCATTCATTCCCAAGGGGGTTTCTGCAGTTGCAGAGGGTGGTCGACATCTGCGTGCCTAGATTGGGGTTCCCGTTAGGTGTTATATGGTGGTCTTCCCCCAGGCGCGGTGGGGGGTCCCCGGGTCTGTTTGGATTTCTTGGGTGGGCACTGGGTCCTCTCCTTTCCCATGGTTCTGCTGAGTGCTTGTATTGCCATCTTCTGGTTGTGTGTGGTTATTAAGTCTACTCCTGTTGATGCTAGCTATGTGTTGGGCCAGATTTCTCGTGGTGGAATACGAGAGCAGTATATATAGCAGTAATAAACGAAGCCAAATTTTAAACATTTGACTTTTTTATTTTATTTTATTTTACATTACTTCGGAGTAACCAAACCAACCTGCGCACTTCGTAGAGTGCTCCAGTCTGCATACTGAGGTGTTGGTATACAACCAACATATACTCAAAATTTATATATATATATATATATACATGGTGGCTGCCAACTCGTTTTCGAGTACGGCCACTACTTTATA
>OZ024742.1:376994204-377006704 GCA_964016885.1 Eledone cirrhosa
TTTACAAATTTTACGTGGTGGCGGGAGGTTAGAAAACCAATCTTTTCGTTCCCGTCAAAAGCACTCAGCCAACGTGTCTCACACACAAATTATTAAGAGGTGAAAAGATAGCTATTAGAAATAGCAGTCCACATCGATGTATAATAGAATGGTAGCATTCGGCTCATGTCTCCAAGTACCATGGCTAGAGGAAAGCGATAGTAACAATGGTAGTGCCAAGAACCTTTAACGGACTTTTCCATTATAGAGCGATATATAGTAGCGAGCTGATATGTGCCAGCCGCGTGCGTAGAGAACCAGTCTATTTCACAACTTAAAAGGGCAAGAGATAAAATTAATAGCAGGAAAATACAGCGCATATCAAAACAAAAACACAATAAAAAAGTGAAAAATTGTTTAACTTACTCTCAATAGTCCGCTAGTTGGGAGATAATAATAATGAGTTGACGGATCCAGCATATTTATCAATGCCAGGACCGGTTGTATCTCAGCGTACTCCATGGGCAATGTAAGATACATTCCCAGAGTATACACATAGTTATTCGCTACAACACACGAAAATGGGTGCCTATAATAGTTCCCAGACTCAAGTTTCGGCTGCATCATCCGTCTCCATATATTATGCAACAATGCACAATCGGCTTATGCGGCTTCATCAGCGGGTATATATATATACATAAAAGGAAAAGAATGACTTGTAGTTCTAACCAATTTAATTATATATTATAATTTTACAATTTGGTTTTGTAGATCTAGTAAGTTTTTTGCTAACTCGGTGGGGAGATATTTAAAGCCATTCTTTTCCTTTTTTAAAATATACTTAACTGTACCAACGATTTCACACATTTTCAAATACCTACATACATACATATATACATACATATATATATATAATTGAAAATAGCAAACTTGACTGTTACCACAGAATATGAACCTGACGATTGCGAAAGCATGAAAGTACTTGTTCAATTAACACTTAACATTTAATATTCTACCATACTATTTCATTCTAATACCCTTATACATTTTAAAGGATTGTAAATAAAACGAGTAAATCAAACAAAGTTGGAATTCCTTTTATTAATATATATATATATATATATATATATATATATAATTAAGATAAATTAAATGAATTTAATCTAAATCAAAATTATGGGTGTCATGCCATAACGGCGTGCACCATATCGCCCGGAAAGTAAGCTCAAAGATTTTATCGAGTAGGTCCAAGCATTTTATAATAACTAGAAATTGATTAACATATATATAAACATGAATAATCACAGGAAATTATTCATGTTTATATATATGTTAATCAATTTCTAGTTATATATATATATATATATATATATATATATATATATATATATATAGGTAAAATAATTAATGAAAGATTTACAAGCCGTTAAATCATATCTTTATAAAGCTCTTACACATGTTTCGCCCAATGGGGCTCGTCTGAGGTAGATATTAAGGCAAAGTTTTTAATTATATACCTTATTCGGGTAAAATAATAATTTTACATCACACTGCATATTAAATATATGTGGTTAAGTATAAAACACGGTGGGAAGAGATTAGTATGCTAAGGGAGGTAATTACCGGTGCTACTATAACGTTCTTCTCTAACTAATGATCTCTACCAGCTATGTAAAAGGTTTTATTTTATTATTTAAAAGGAATTAACATAAGTAGCGTTAGTACTCAGTTTAAATGAGGCCGTGTTAAGGTGTGAGTATGAATTATTAGTAAAGTTGTTAAAGACTACATACAGGTTTAACTAGTGCAATGGGACACGTTAGGTGCGAATCTGAAGGCATAGAAAAATAAAGTCAATTTGGATATATTTTGTATATTCATATGATCGATTGTCTAAGAAGTTGCTTGGGTATAGGCAGCAGTTCTGTAAGATTACCCAAAGACCAGTCTGGCCAAATGGAAGAATATAGCGGTGTAGGCCCGGCTGAATATAGGCAGTGCGGTTTCTTGGTGGGAAAACAGAGAGTGGGTGATGGTGTTATTCCATGTTGTTTAATGGTAAGTCTACCGCCGGTAAGTCAGGCCAGGGTGTGGTGTTGAGAGCATCAGGTATCATGGTGGTTATACAGTTGTTGGGGTCCATCTGTAGAAAGATTGTTGTAGTCGATGGCCGCAATTGATGACAGTTTCAGTCCGACTATTTATGAGCTCTTGGGGTGCTTGCACTATATAATACAGTTCCATTAGGCAGAGTTGGCAGCTTTTCAAAAAATTTTATGGTGTTGCTTGGTTCACAATTTCCGAATGAGTGGTCTAGCTAATGTTAGAGTTATTTAATTGGGTAATATAATTAGCGAGGGAGCTAGAGTATCTAAGCTTCCTATTCCTAAAAGAGTGGAGATGTGCTCGAAATCTGGTCTTGAACACCCCAGAAGTAGCTCCTTTGTAAGACTTAACACTATTAAGACTAGTAACCGTGCATCTATAGATAATATTTCTAGTCAAGCAGTAGCCTCTGAGTGGACAGTTTACAGGGTTACGACAATTGCAATGTTTTTTGTTGTCACCTCTAAGGTGGTGAGTGTTGGTGGTAATCATATTGCTATTATTATCACCATCACGGGGCGGTGGATTGGCAGTATTGGTAGAGGGTCGGATGCCATGCTTTGCAGCAAAGAGTTACGTCCCTTTATGGTCTGAGTTCAAATCCTGCCGAGGTTAACTTTGCCTTTCATCCTTACGGGGTCGATAAAATAAGGCACCAGTAATACACTGGGTATTATATGCTGGCCTTGTGCCAAAAGTAGAAACAATTATTATCACCATCACCATAGCTACCATTGTTGTAGTTGGCATTATTATAGCTATAAACACGCGAAATGGTGCCATGCCCACCTCTCGTGTTATAGCGTCTTTTATAGCCGTTGTCAGAGCTGTTATGGTTTCTAACCCTGTCGTCGGTCACACTACTGGTGCTGCAGTTAGTTTCTAATGTGGTGCTATTATGTAGATGTGAGATGCTATACACAATAGAGTTGAGTGTATATTTAGGGTGGTTAGAAGCATAGTTGACGTAGGAAAGGACCTCATCAGGCTTGTGGTATGGTCTGTATAAGCCGGTACCTAGGGCGGTAGATTGGCAGTATCGGTAGAGAGTCGGACGCCATGCTTTCCAGCATAGTTACGTCCCTTTACGATCTGAGTTCAAATCCCGCCGAGGTTGACTTAGCCTTTCACCCTTACGAGGTCGATAAAATAAAGTACCAGTAATGCACTGGGTAATTGCTGGCCTTGTGCCTAAAGTAGAAACAATTATGTAATCTACTGCTAATACTAATATACCTGTTCTGGTTACTACTATCGTTATCGTGCGGGGCGAAAGAATTGTTAAGGTTAACCGAGTTGTTATATTCCCTAACATTCTCATTACTAGCATGTTGTATTCTAGTGAGCTTGCTGTGGTTACCTATTGCTATGAGGTCGGCTAGATTAGGTGTGGTGGAATAGGAAATGTTTACGTTATTGTTATTGAGGATTTTTCTGTATCTGTGGTTAGGGGAAAGTTCCTCTCTAAGGCGTCGAAAAAGATTCTGGGTAAATTGGAGGCCACACTCCGAGAGATGGGGGATGGAGCCCAAGGACGTTACGGTGGCGATTACGCGTAGTTCTAGGGTTACTACGGGGGCTATTGCCTTAGTGGGTGTCCCTATCAAGGTTATTGGGCTGCTGTATAATGTGTGCTCTGTTGGTATTATGCCTGAGTGCACAGACACCCGCAGTGCGGCGGTTCAAGGTTACCCTAGGCGGATTAGAAGGTGTAGGTAATAAACCGTCACCTTTATTAAGCCTGTAAGCGGGGAATAATTCAAGTAGGCTGCAGTTACTCCTATTATTAGCCGGACTATGATGGTGTGGGTATGGTAATATATCCGTCCCACTAGCTTTATGGTTATGATGCGGGCCGTAGCTAGTGGCATTATTAGCTCTTCTAATACTTTTTACGCTTGTAGGGCTGCTGTGGCGTTGGTTATAGGTATGGCTCGCTATAACACTGGTCCTACATGAGGGGGGCTTTATAGAGCCTGCGTCGTGGAGGTATGAAATTTTGCTGTTATAACCTAAATCAGCCAATGCCTTGTTATAATAATCAGCAGTCTGGTTGAAGAGGTCTTCATTAGCAGAAAGCCTCGAGATTCTATGTGAGATGCTATACACAATAGAGTTGAGTGTATATTTAGGGTGGTTAGAAGCATAGTTGACGTAGGAAAGGACCTCATCAGGCTTGTGGTATGGTCTGTATAAGCCGGTACCTAATTCTAACGTAACATCTAAGAAATTAACTATATTATGGTTGTGATCTATAGTTACAGAGAGGCCGTATTATTTAAAGAACTTGCGTATATGTTTATTAAGGTTTTCTATCCTACGGGGGCGATGGTTCTTTACGGTAAATAGGGCATCGTCCCTATATACACCTCCTTGTGGTACAGGGATCTCATCTCTAAGTGCGTGCAGGAAGCAAATTTCGACCAGGTCAATTGCCTGCGCTAAGTCACTTGAGCCATCGCCAGACTGGTCTTTGGGTAATCTTACAGAACTGCTGCCTATACCCAAGCAACTTCTTAGACAATCGATCATATGAATATACAAAATATATCCAAATTGACTTTATTTTTCTATGCCTTCAGATTCGCACCTAACGTGTCCCATTGCACTAGTTAAACCTGCATGTAGTCTTTAACAACTTTACTAATAATTCATACTCACACCTTAACACGGCCTCATTTAAACTGAGTACTAACGCTACTTATGTTAATTCCTTTTAAATAATAAAATAGAACCTTTTACATAGCTGGTAGAGATCATTAGTTAGAGAAGAACGTTATAGTAGCACCGGTAATTACCTCCCTTAGCATACTAATCTCTTCCCACCGTGTTTTATACTTAACCACGTATATTTAATATGCAGTGTGATGTAAAATTATTATTTTACCCGAATAAGGTATATAATTAAAAACTTTGCCTTAATATCTACCTCAGACGAGCCCCATTGGGCGAAACATGTGTAAGAGCTTTATAAAGATATGATTTAACGGCTTGTAACTCTTTCATTAATTATTTTACCTATCACCGCTCTGCTTAATCCTGTCTTTATACCTCTTCTTTCTACCCTCTTTTACGATACTGTAACATTTTATTATATATATATCAGTGGATCAGTGGATCTGCTAATATGCAGATGTTACTGATCAGCCGGTCTGCTAATATGCAAATAAGGCCGATCAATCGCTGTATATTTTAGAAAATATCATATATTTTCACTAGCTCTGACAGTTGGCAGGTGTACCGTGAACTGCACTGATGAAGGGTAATACCCAGAAACATTAGTGTCTGCAGTTTTGTTTACATGCCAATACAAGCGCAAGAATGAGGGGCTCATTCTATTGACATGGCTTTAAAAATGAGGCTGTTTGCATAATTGCAAACGAATCGAATATTATTATTAATATTCGAAAAACTCAGATTACATTTATTATATATATATATATATATATATCATCATCATCATCATCATCATCATCGTCATTTTACGTCCACTTTTCCCTGCTTGCAAGGGTGGGAAGGGAACTGATTCTGGCTTGATTTCTACAGCTGGATGCCCTTCCTAACACCAACCTCATTTACAGTGAGTGCTGGGTGCTTTTTTTTCCGTGGCACCTCCACGACCACTTTACAGTGGAATAATAGGGACCCCACTCCCTATCATCTCATTTCTACACTTGAGTAAACTGGAGCAATGTCTCACCCGGTCTGAGAATTGAACTCACAACCTTTCGATTGCAAGGCCAATGCTCTAACCACTAAGCCATGTGCCTCCATATATATATATATATAGCTATTAAGTTAGACATGGCCTGGGCCAATACTGGTCAAAACCTATCAAATGATCAAAGTTATATATATTTAGGTTTGTTGGTTCACCACTGGATAGAACTGGTCATTCCGTATGGCCAACCTCGATGTAATATTATGGAGAGCACTCAACGTAATGCAACTCACCCGTCTTCGTTCGTGTAGTTGGTGGTGCGAGTACGGAGTTAATTATTATAGAATAATAGGAGGCTGGACTGGTGTAAATTCCTTGAAAGGTTTATTATACTATGATCATTTCAATGACTGGGTTCAGTATCAATCCGGTGACATCATCAGGTATCCAGAATATAACAAATGAATATAATAGACAAAATCCATGCGGCTGAAAATCAGATTTTCAGCACCATGGATTTTGTCTATTATATTCCTTTTTTATATTCTGAATACCTGATGATGTCACCGGATTCATACTGAACCCGGTCATTGAAATGATCATAGTATAATAAACCTTTCAAGGAATTTACAGCAGTCCAGCCTCCTGTTATTTTATAATATATATATATATATATATATAGATGAGATTCTACAGGACTAGAACTGTTTCATTCTTTAGAAATCATCAGGAATCTCTGATGATTTCTAAAGAATGAAACAGTTCTAGTCCTGTAGAATCTCATCTATATTAAAACTTTTATACTCTGCTAAGTATTGAGTACCTTACTTACTGTGGTTACCTCCGATTCAACCCGGAATAACGTATATATATATATATATATATATATATATATATATATATATATATATATATATATATATATATATATATATTGTAATAATTGTTTCTACTTTTGGCACAAGGCCAGCAATTACCCACGACATTACTGGTACTTTATTTTATCGACCCCGTAAGGATGAAAGGCAAAGTTAACCTCGGCGGGATTTGAACTCAGATCGTAAAGGGACGTAACTATGCTGGAAAGCATGTCCGACCCTCTTTATATATATAATTATAAATATGGAGGGTAGTACTAAGTACCAGCCAGTTACCGGTAGGAGAAAAGGCTCAATGTAAATTATCAAATGTATTACAGAGCCGAGATACAAAATATAAAACAATCAAATCTTAGTTCAATACATTTAATTGCCGACAATTGTTTCTTCCAGACATCCGTCTGGAATCATCGGAGCATAGAGAATGTTTAAACAGGTAATTAAAACCCTAGTTATGCTTGTTTCACTTATTATATAACTCTTACCTCATGCATGCCTTTATTAATTTTATTAACTTTGCATTATATACCCTTAACATTACCTGCTTGTTAATGCTATGATATCTTTTATCTATCTTTTCTTACATTTTTTTTGCTTGTATCTTTAGCACATGTATTACCTTAAACTATATTTTTTTATATATGATATGCTCAATATTTCACCATTGGTCCTTATACTGTGTTTTCTGTAACAAAACATCCTTTTGTAACTCCTGCTTTTCTATATGATGTCAATGACACTGGCAATAGTTTTATATCTATATAAATGTTCTGAAGACTTGGATTTTAATTACCTGTTTAAATATTCTCCATGCTCCGATGATATCAGACATCCGTCTGGAAGAAACAATTGTCAGCAATTAAATGTATTAAACTAAGATTTGATTGTTTTATATTTTATATATATATATATATATATATATATATATATATATATATATATATATATATATATATATATATATATAGAGAGAGAGAGAGAGAGAGAGAGGTAGAGAGAGAGATTGAAGTTGAGGAAAAGTGGTAGAGAGTCGTGGAATATTTAAATGGAAGAATCAAAGAAAATTTCAATGATACGAAAGATTTCCTGGTGGAAGTTCAGGTGTACTCCGGGTTGTTGTTCTGGCAATAATAACGAAAGTAGTAATATAAACAATAACTCTGAGTATATAAATAACAGCTATAATAGTAATAGTCATAACAATAACAATAGCAGGAGAGTGAGAAATAGTAATAATAATAGTGGTAGTAATATTAACGATAGACAGAACAACAACAACAACAAATATAATAATGGAAACATTAACGACAGACACGACAACAACAACAACCACAGTAGTAATAATGGTAATAATACGAGTAACAACAACAACCGCAGTAGTAATAATAATGGTAATAATACGAGTAACAACATTAATGATAGACACAATAACAACAACAACCACAACAACCACAACAACGACAAAAACAACAACAACAACAACAACAACAACAACAACAACAACAACAACAACAAAAACAAGAAACATAATAAAAGTAACAACCACAACGGTAGAAATAACAGTAACAACAACAATAACAATAGAGAAAACAACAACAATACATCTAGCAATCATAACAATAATAATAATGTTAATGGTAGGAACAACACCAACAACCATAATAACAATAATAGCAACACACACAACTATGACGATAGACATAATGACAACCCCTTAGAGAAACTATTCTTCTTCAACCCAGCTGACAAAACATATAAGATGGGTAATATTTATCCTACGATAAAAGGGTTTGTATACCACAACAAATAGATGACGAGACAGAGGCACAGTTCACCATAGCTAGAAATAAGATTGGACAAATAGTAGACCGGTATACTAAAAGACAAAGCAGACCAGAGGTCCAACAACTTGGAAGGAAACCTGTAGAGGGCTTAGTTAGCCTCAAGCAGCGCACAGGGGATGGTGAGGTAGTATGTATACCAACAGATACATCTGGTAGGATGTCGATAGACAGCATGCCGAACTATATCAAGGCTATGCAACCCCACATCACAAACACGAGCGAAATTACACAACAAACACGTGAGGGGAGAGAAGATCCTCAACGCTCACATGATGATGTGGACCCACATCGTAAAGCCAAGCGGACGCACTGCCAACAACTTCCAGGCGTCTAACAATGACATACCACCCTTGTATGGGCTCTGCAAAGACCATAAGACAGTCGATGACCCGACGACAGGACCACCAAGACCTGTATGCGGAGCCAATATCGCTAGCAACTACAGGATCTCCTACTTCTTCTCAATGGTTATACGCCCCATAATTAAGATCTCCCCAGATGTGTGTGACAGTACAGAGGACCTCCTCAGCAGAATCAGTGAGTGCAACAAAAACAAAAACTTATCTAACTGCATAATAGGCAGTATGGACGTGGTATCACTGTACCCATCCATTAACATTGATTTTGCTGTGGAAAAATGTGTGGAAATAATCAGTGAGAGTGAGGTGGAGTTCTGCGACGTCGACACAGACGAACTGGGCCTCCTACTTAGAATTACCTACGACACTGACTACCTAGATAGCCATGACCTTAGACGTTTCTGCCCTAGTAGACCCATAAGAGGTAGACCCCCCACCATAACCTCAATGGCAAAAATGACTCCCATGGGAAGGTGGATTGGGTGGACCAAAGCCATACGGACACCTCAAAACAATGATCAGGTGAGAAAAATGGTCGCGCATGCAATAGGGGCTAGTATTAAAACTACCCTAAAGGGCCATATATTCAAATTCAATTAAAAGATCTATTCCCAAAATGAGGGAGCAGCCATTGGCGTTAGCATAGCTGGTGATGTTGCCAATCTTTTTATGGTATGGTGGGAAAGGAGACTCAAAGATCTCCTTAATGAGAGCTCCATAGACCTCATCATCTACTCTCGTTACGTAGACGATATTAATATAGAAATAAGGACATCCCCACAAGAGAGTACTAACGAACAGGATTTAGAATATAGCACAATGGAAACCATCCAGCGGATAGTTAACTCCGTACACCAGAGTATAACTGTAACTATTGACTACCCTTCCAAACACCCTAACAATAGACTATCTGTATTATACACGGAACTCTGGATTAACACTATAGACGAAAGGGCCCAAATTCTCCACTCACACTACGTTAAACCCATGGCCTCCAAATGCCTGATACTCAAAAACCCAGCAATGTCCAGTAGTGCTAAGTTTAATATTATGATCGCAGACTTGGTACGAGTGATGAAGAACGTGTCCCACGTGTGCGACCCAACAGAAATGGAAAGACACATCCAACACCTCATCAACCGCTTGCAGATCTCTGGCTACAACCAAAGAGACAGAATCAGAGTATACAAAGGCGCCACGGAGAAGTATAAGACCCTCATAGAACTGGACATGAAAGGAATTTTCCCATTATACAGGAGCAAATCATGGAATAGCTTAGATAGGACTAAACATGAGATAGGGAAAGCCACCTCATGGTACAACAACTAGAGATACCAGAGTGTCATATTCGTGGATGCTACCCCTGGAGGGAAATTAGCTAACCAATGTAGAAAGGCCCCAAGAAAGACCCACTTAAACATTAAATTGGTAGAAAAGCCAGGAACTGCCATAAAATTCCTGATCAGCAAAGCATACCCTTTTAAGAAAACCTACTGTACTAATAAGAAATGTGTTATATGTAAAGTAAACCTCCCAGATAAACTGTAAAACTAGAAACGTAGTCTATAGCATAAGATGTACAGAGGGTACTTGCAGAAATATGACAACGACATACATAGGTGAGACAACTCGAAGCATAGGAGAAAGAATAGACCAACACTGGGGCGAATTAAAAGGACACAAAAAAAACGGTTCAGTATTATACGAACACGCCAGACAACAACATGACGGAAACATAGACAACATAGAAATTGAAATAATATCTAAACATAGAAATGACCCAACAAGTAGGCAAATCAGAGAGGCAAGCGAAATAGAGCTTAGAAGGCCAATGCTAAACAGAAAAAAAACGAATGGAATAACAACAACACCCAAACAAACAATACTGACTTAAGAGAAATATAAATAAATAAATAAATAAATAAATATACACACAAGCACAATAACAACAAACACATATAAACACACTAATAAAGTAAGATAGAATACAATAACCAAAACACATACACCCAAACGCGAACACACACTCCAAACACTATACACTCCCGCAAACGCATGCGCAGAGACGGAGACAAAAATAAATAAATAAATAAATAGATAAAATAAAAATGGCGTAGATATACAATACATACAATACATTAGGGGGAAACATGATAATAGTAGCACTGATGATGTCGCAGATGTGCAACGAAAGAACTTTGTTAGACTATATATATGTATTTATATCTGTATTTTTGACCGTTGGTCAGTCAATGATAAACATCGATTACCAAATGAATTAACTATGGAGATATAAAAGATACAGAAGCTAAAACCAACCAAACAGTGAGTATGTTCTGTTATTATTTCTGGAAATATTATTACAACAATATGACCCTCCCCAAGTATAACAATATACACACGATTTCATATCAAAAACCTCGCAAAACAAATATATATATATATATATATATATATATATATATATATATATATATATATATATATATATATATATATATATATATATATATATATATATATATATATATATATATATATACTATATTATATTTAGAGATTAACTCATAGTCGTTTACAATTAATCAGCTCAAAGAAAGAGGCATTTCTGAGCAGTGAAATACAAGTTATATATTAATATGTATGATAAACACAAACGTGTTTGTATTGTAAGAGACAAAGTTAGCTAGCATGAATTAAACTAATTAAAGTGAATACAATTTGTCTGTCTCGATATAAGTCAATAAAGACAAGCTTATATTGGCAAAATATTGTATTTCACTGCAAAATATTGTATTTCACTGCTCAGAAATGCCTCTTTCTTTGAGCTGATTAATTGTAAACGACTATGAGTTTAATCTCTAAATATAATATAGTATATTGCTCCTTAACTGTAGAGCTGATCTTTAATCCCGTATAAACGGCTGTTATTTCTAGCACCGGGAGTACGGGATGGCTAGTATAGCTGGCTAGACCACGTGTAATCAGACCTGCAAAAGTTTTGAAGGTGGAATGTACTAATTTTACTGGATTCCTGTTGATAAGCACAGAAGATTTGGATATTTCACTTTTTATTTCAATTCCATTTCGATTCTCTTTATTTTTCAATTCATGTACCATCGTTGCGAAACATATTTGGGTTTCGAAGTTCAAATTCATCTACGGAGCGGGTTTGGATTTTGAAATTTAAATTTGTCCAGGAATCACGGCTTTTGCCAATATAAGCTTGTCTTTATTGACTTATATCGAGACAGACAAATTGTATTCTCTTTAATTAGTTTATTTCATGCTAGCTAACTTTGTCTCTTACAATACAAACACGTTTGTGTTTATCATATATATTAATATATAACTTGTATATATATATATATATATATATATATACATAAAAACCTCTCCCCGCTCTCCTCTCTCTATATATATACATAAGAACCTCTCTATCCCCCTCTTTCTCTCTCTATATATATACGTAAAAAACCTCTCCCCCCTCTCTTTCTATATATATATTCATAAAACCCACTCTCTCTATATATATATGTACATATATATGTGTGTACAGGTTAGTTGTCATATATTTGTTAGTGTATAGAGAAGAGGTTAGGGGATTCTAAAGTGATCTTGATTAAAGTTAATTATAAACTGCTGGGAGGATGACAGACGATGTAACAATGGA
>OZ024742.1:377011704-377286704 GCA_964016885.1 Eledone cirrhosa
TATATATATATATATATATATATATCATATTATTTTTTTATGCGTGCGTGGGTGTGTATGGGAATATGCGCATATTTGCAGGAGTGTATATAGGCCTGTGTGTGTGTGTGTACAAGCACCCCTGTAGGGAAGGGCTTGCTTGTGTGCGTATATATATATATATATATATATATATATATATATATATATATATATACATATATATATATATATACATATATACATATATATATATATATATATATATATATATATATATATATATATATATATATACACATATATATATATATATATATATATATATATATATATATATATATATATATATATATATATATATATATATATATATATTTATATATGCGTGTTTACGAGCGAGTGTGTACCTGTGCGTGTATATATGGGTACGTGTGTATATGTGTGTGTGCGTGCGTGGACGGGGTCCACGTACATGTCTTTACGTGTTTGTGTGCACGTGTATACATACGCCTATGCATGTGTATGAGCATGTGTGTGTGCGTGTTTATGTATATAGGCCTGTGGGCATGTGTCTATGTATGTACGTGCATCTCTGGATGAATGTATGCGTATGTTTATATGTTTATATGTTCTCCTTAATGTGTGTGTATAGCGGGAGACTATGCGTACGACTGTCGGTATCTGTGTGTGTGTATATGTGTGTGTGTGTGTGTGTGTGTGTGTGTATGGTTGTGTGTTTGTGAGTGTGCGTGTGTGTGTGTGTGTATGTGGTTGTGTGTGTGTGTGAGTGCGTGCGTGGATGTGTGGACTACCAAATACAACAATAATTCATTGAAGTGTCGCAGATATGGCACAGCGGAATAATACCTGTGGTCAGAATTTATGATGACGTAGACAACCAGCGGCCAATCACTGGACACGCGAAGAGGATGAAGTTTTTGACAGTACTGGCCCACAGGGTCAGTTACCCCAGTGGAAGAATATGCACCGAAATCATTAGACGTGTCCGTCGAACCTGCGGGTCCAGAATCAGACAGATCCACACAATGATCGTGTCTCGAGCTGTCCGTCGGCGAAACAGGGGGGTTATCTGTGGGAGAGGAACGGTACGTGTCCTCTGCTGTTCGCTGTTTGTGACTAACTTAGTCACAAACAGCGAACAGCAGAGGACACGTACCATCATCAGGAACTCACCAGGCCGGTACTTATGCCGGTTTAGTGGCGTGAAGCGACTGAGAGTACAAGACTGCCACATAGACAGGACGTCTATCGCAGGGTTAAACTTCCCACCTATTGCTGCTACTCATTTTCAAGTGAGTATACTGGAGCAGAGTGAAATGAAGTGTTTTGCTCAAGAACACAACACACAACCCAGTCCAGGAATCGAACCCACGACATTATGATCGTAAGTTGATATATATATATGGACTAATTTGAATATATATATATATATATATATATATATATGCGAGAAAAATCACAAACCCTCCATTTCAATTCTACTTTTGAAAAGCATAAGAACTGTGAAACCGGTAAAGGAAACAAATAAATATTCTTAAAAAGTCTCCAGTTGCATTTTCGATTTCATCTTTTTTCCTTATATATATATATACAAGTAAAAATTCAGCGAGAATCGTATTTCGGCGGGTAGAAATAAGCGTGTATTGAAGGAGTATTGAAACAGTTGAGAGCTTATTTTCAACTTTTATTGTCAGATGTTTTGGTTGTGTATTCAGTATATTAAATTTTCTATTTTAAAACAACTATAAATAAGTTTCAGCTAATATTAGATAAAGAAGCGGATAAAAACATGCTAATCTGTGCTTTTTTTTTTGCTAAAAGACGTGACACAGTAACTTAAATATTAGAATTTAAAGTTTGAAAACAGAAAGATAAATTGTATTGGAAAGAAAAAGCTAAGTGATTGATGTAATTAGAAAGATGAGAAACCAGATGTCAATGTAATATATATTTTATAACATAGTCTGGGTGATACGATACAAACGATAAACACAACGGGTAGAAATATGTATTGTTCGCGAGGTATTGTGAAAACAAACTGAATCTTGCTTTTAATAAACAACTTACACACACACACACACACACACACACACATAGACACACACACACACACGCACATACATACACACGCACACACACACACATACATACACACACGCACACACACACACATACGCGCACACACACACACACACATATGTATATGTGTGTGTGTGTGTGTGTGTGTGTTAAACAACAGAAATACTGGCTTATTCAAATGATTGAATTTGTGAGTCTTTTTACTATGACAGACACGATTAAGACGAGGAAGGACAAAACAGTTGTTTGTTGAGTGTCGATTATCTGAGTATCTTAAACTAAGTTATTTACGACAGACTTATGACGGAAGACGGCAACTTGGAAGAGTGGTTACAATGTCCAATAGAATGTTTTACAGTATCCTTTTCGGCTTTCTGCTATCTGAGTTCAAATCCCGTCGAAGTCAACTTTGACTTTCATATTTTCGAAACCGATAAAAAGTACCAGTTAAATACTGTGTTGAATTCTTCCTTCTTATATCTTTCTAACTTCCTCTCTATTACTCCTTATTTTCTTCCCTGGTAGAGATCGGCTGTATTCAGATTTCAAGACGGGATGGTCTCCGCCAAGTTTAAAATACCCAGGACAAGCTGTATGTTTCGACGGCTCCACCACGTCCCCACAAGGAGTTACAGGTCCCCAATTACACGATATACCTTCTAAAACCACCCCATTTGAATGATTCTGAGAATATGAAGGAACAGAAACGTAGCTAGAGAGTTAACAGAGACCTCTTGTGTCTTAGAGACTCGTTGTCAAATCTGTTAAGAAACGAAGTATTCTCTAATGTTCAAACATTTCAGTGTCATGACCACCACCACCACCACCACCACCAGAACCACCACCACCACTACCACCACCAACACCACCACCATTACCACCAATACCACCACCACCACCACCACCACTAAGTAATCTATTCTTGCAACTTAAACTATTTGCAATACGTCAGAAAAGTAAGTTTTGTTTGTTGTTAGTTTCATCAGTTCCGAACGTCATTTTCCTGCTTTTCCAAATTGTCAATAATTTTATGCTTCATTGATCAGCGAAGATTCTTCAAATTATTTCCATTGTTATTTTTCACAGAAGCTTTTCTGATACAGAAAATTTGGGTTTCGATTAACATGGTCAAATTGAATTCCCAATTCTCGTTAAGTACTCTTTATATTAGTTATAAGAATGACTCTAAGTAATAAAATGGTTTGGCTAATTTCTCAATTATTGGTCAAATCTACTTCACCTCTTTGTCCTGGTCTTTTTTGGAATAAAATAATAGAAAATAAAATAAAATAAAATAAAATGAAGTAAAATGAAGTAAAATGAAGTAAAATGAAATAAAATAAGATAAAATAAAATGTAATGTTTTCTAGTTGAGCGCCTGCAATGATTACATAGCTATACCTAGCTATCATAGCTAGATATAGCTATCTAGCTATACCTAGATAGATATAACTATATCCATAGCTAGATATAGCTATATCTAGCTATACCTAGCTAGATATAGCTATGTCTAGCTATACCTAACTAGATATAGCTATATCTAGCTATACCTAGCTAGATATAGCTATGTCTAGCTATACCTAACTAGATATAGCTATATCTAGCTATACCTAGCTATACATAGCTATACATAGCTATACATAACTATATCTAGCTATACATAGCTATATCTAGCTATATTTAGCTATATCTAGCTAGGTATAGCTTATTCTAGCTATATCTAGCTATGTATAGCTAGGTATAGTTATGTATAGCTATATCTAGTTAGATATAGCTAGGTATAGCCTTATCTAGCTATACCTAGCTATACCTAGCTATACCTAGCTAGATATAGCTAGATATAGCTAGTTATAGCAAGATATAGCTATATATAGCTATACCTAGCTATACATAGCTAGATATAGCTAGATATAGCTATATCTAGCTATAGATATAGCTATATCTATAGCTAGATATAACTATACATAGCTAGATATAGCTATACATAGCTAGATATAGCTATGTCTAGCTATACCTAGCTATACCTAGCTATATCTAGCTAGATATAGGTATACCTAGCTCGATATAGTTGAATATAGCTAGATATAGCTAGATATAGCTAGAT
Source organism: Eledone cirrhosa (assembly GCA_964016885.1). Taxonomy (NCBI): domain Eukaryota; kingdom Metazoa; phylum Mollusca; class Cephalopoda; order Octopoda; family Eledonidae; genus Eledone; species Eledone cirrhosa. Next base: position 377,015,891 of record OZ024742.1, read on the forward strand.
ATAGCTATACATAGCTAGATATAGCTAGATATAGCTATACATAGCTATTTACCTCAGATTTTACTGAACAAGATACACTTCATTTTAACAACCCTCCACCTTAAATCATTTTATCAGGACACTGGAATTACCTGGATGTTGATTTGGAAGGATGAGCATTTCCACATCCTTTTGCCCAACTTATGTAACCAATAGTAGTAATAGTAATACCAATAGTAGTAATAGTAATACCAATAGTAGTAATAGTAATACCAATAGTAGTAATAGTAATACCAATAGTAGTAATAGTAATACCAATAGTAGTAATAGTAAAACCAATAGTAGTAATAGTAATACCAATAGTAGTAATAGTAATACCAATAGTAGTAATAGTAAAACCAATAGTAGTTATAGTAATACCAATAGTAGTAATAGTAATACCAATAGTATTAATAGTAATACCAATAGTAGTAATAGTAATACCAATAGTAGTAATAGTAATATCAATAGTAGTAATAGTAATACCAATAGTAGTAATAGTAATACCAATAGTAGTAATAGTAATACCAATAGTAGTTATAGTAATACCAATAGTAGTAATAGTAATACCAATAGTAGTAATAGTAATACCAATAGCAGTAATAGTAATACCAATAGTAGTAATAGTAATACCAATAGTAGTAATAGTAATACCAATAGTAGTAATAGTAATACCAATAGTAGTAATAGTAATACCAATAGTAGTAATAATAATACCAATAGTAGTAATAGTAATACCAATAGTAGTAATAGTAATACCAATAGTAGTAATAGTAAAACCAATAGTAGTTATAGTAATACCAATAGTAGTAATAGTAATACCAATAGTATTAATAGTAATACCAATAGTAGTAATAGTAATACCAATAGTAGTAATAGTAATACCAATAGTAGTAATAGTAATACCAATAGTAGTAATAGTAATACCAATAGTAGTAATAGTAATACCAATAGTAGTTATAGTAATACCAATAGTAGTAATAGTAATACCAATAGTAGTAATAGTAATACCAATAGCAGTAATAGTAATACCAATAGTAGTAATAGTAATACCAATAGCAGTAATAGTAATACCAATAGTAGTAATAGTAATACCAATAGTAGTAATAGTAATACCAATAGTAGTTATAGTAATACCAATAGTAGTAATAGTAATACCAATAGTAGTTATAGTAATACCAATAGTAGTAATAGTAATACCAATAGTAGTAATAGTAATACCAATAGCAGTAATAGTAATACCAATAGTAGTAATAGTAATACCAATAGCAGTAATAGTAATACCAATAGTAGTAATAGTAATACCAATAGTAGTAATAGTAATACCAATAGTAGTAATAGTAATACCAATAGTAGTAATAGTAATACCAATAGTAGTAATAGTAATACCAATAGTAGTAATAGTAAAACCAATAGTAGTTATAGTAATACCAATAGTAGTAATAGTAATACCAATAGTATTAATAGTAATACCAATAGTAGTAATAGTAATACCAATAGTAGTAATAGTAATACCAATAGTAGTAATAGTAATACCAATAGTAGTAATAGTAATACCAATAGTAGTAATAGTAATACCAATAGTAGTTATAGTAATACCAATAGTAGTAATAGTAATACCAATAGTAGTAATAGTAATACCAATAGTAGTAATAGTAATACCAATAGCAGTAATAGTAATACCAATAGCAGTAATAGTAATACCAATAGTAGTAATAGTAATACCAATAGTAGTAATAGTAATACCAATAGTAGTAATAGTAATACCAATAGTAGTAATAGTAATACCAATAGTAGTAATAGTAATACCAATAGTAGTAATAGTAAAACCAATAGTAGTTATAGTAATACCAATAGTAGTAATAGTAATACCAATAGTATTAATAGTAATACCAATAGTAGTAATAGTAATACCAATAGTAGTAATAGTAATACCAATAGTAGTAATAGTAATACCAATAGTAGTAATAGTAATACCAATAGTAGTAATAGTAATACCAATAGTAGTTATAGTAATACCAATAGTAGTAATAGTAATACCAATAGTAGTAATAGTAATACCAATAGCAGTAATAGTAATACCAATAGTAGTAATAGTAATACCAATAGCAGTAATAGTAATACCAATAGTAGTAATAGTAATACCAATAGTAGTAATAGTAATACCAATAGTAGTAATAGTAATACCAATAGTAGTAATAGTAATACCAATAGTAGTTATAGTAATACCAATAGTAGTAATAGTAATACCAATAGCAGTAATAGTAATACCAATAGTAGTAATAGTAATACCAATAGTAGTAATAGTAATACCAATAGTAGTAATAGTAATACCAATAGTAGTTATAGTAATACCAATAGTAGTAATAGTAATACCAATAGTAGTAATAGTAATACCAATAGTAGTAATAGTAATACCAATAGTAGTAATAGTAATACCAATAGTAGTAATAGTAATACCAATAGTAGTAATAGTAATACCAATAGCAGTAATAGTAATACCAATAGCAGTAATAGTAATACCAATAGTAGTAATAGTAATACCAATAGTAGTAATAGTAATACTAATAGTAGTAATAGTAATACCAATAGTAGTAATAGTAATACCAATAGTAGTAATAGTAATACCAATAGTAGTAATAGTAATACCAATAGTAGTAATAGTAAAACCAATAGTAGTTATAGTAATACCAATAGTAGTAATAGTAATACCAATAGTATTAATAGTAATACCAATAGTAGTAATAGTAATACCAATAGTAGTAATAGTAATACCAATAGTAGTAATAGTAATACCAATAGTAGTAATAGTAATACCAATAGTAGTAATAGTAATACCAATAGTAGTTATAGTAATACCAATAGTAGTAATAGTAATACCAATAGTAGTAATAGTAATACCAATAGCAGTAATAGTAATACCAATAGTAGTAATAGTAATGCCAATAGCAGTAATAGTAATACCAATAGTAGTAATAGTAATACCAATAGTAGTAATAGTAATACCAATAGTAGTTATAGTAATACCAATAGTAGTAATAGTAATACCAATAGTAGTTATAGTAATACCAATAGTAGTAATAGTAATACCAATAGTAGTAATAGTAATACCAATAGCAGTAATAGTAATACCAATAGTAGTAATAGTAATACCAATAGCAGTAATAGTAATACCAATAGTAGTAATAGTAATACCAATAGTAGTAATAGTAATACCAATAGTAGTAATAGTAATACCAATAGTAGTAATAGTATAACCAATAGTAGTAATAGTAATACCAATAGTAGTAATAGTAATACCAATAGTAGTAATAGTAAAACCAATAGTAGTTATAGTAATACCAATAGTAGTAATAGTAATACCAATAGTATTAATAGTAATACCAATAGTAGTAATAGTAATACCAATAGTAGTAATAGTAATACCAATAGTAGTAATAGTAATACCAATAGTAGTAATAGTAATACCAATAGTAGTAATAGTAATACCAATAGTAGTAATAGTAATACCAATAGTAGTTATAGTAATACCAATAGTAGTAATAGTAATACCAATAGTAGTAATAGTAATACCAATAGTAGTAATAGTAATACCAATAGTAGTAATAGTAATACCAATAGTAGTAATAGTAATACCAATAGTAGTAATAGTAATACCAATAGCAGTAATAGTAATACCAATAGTAGTAATAGTAATACCAATAGCAGTTATAGTAATACCAATAGTAGTAATAGTAATACCAATAGTAGTAATAGTAATACCAATAGTAGTAATAGTAATACCAATAGTAGTAATAGTAATACCAATAGCAGTAATATTAATACCAATAGTAGTAATAGTAATACCAATAGCAGTTATAGTAATACCAATAGTAGTAATAGTAATACCAATAGCAGTAATAGTAATACCAATAGCAGTAATAGTAATACCAATAGTATTAATAGTAATACCAATAGCAGTAATAGTAATACCAATAGTAGTAATAGTAATACCAATAGCAGTAATAGTAATACCAATAGTATTAATAGTAATACCAATAGCAGTAATAGTAATACCAATAGTAGTAATAGTAATACCAATAGCAGTAATAGTAATACCAATAGTAGTTATAGTAATACCAATAGTAGTTATAGTAATACCAATAGAAGTAATAGTAATACCAATAGTATTAATAGTAATACCAATAGTAGTAATAGTAATACCAATAGCAGTAATAGTAATACCAATAGTAGTAATAGTAATACCAATAGCAGTAATAGTAATACCAATAGAAGTAATAGTAATACCAATAGTAGTTATAGTAATACCAATAGTAGTTATAGTAATACCAATAGAAGTAATAGTAATACCAATAGTAGTTATAGTAATACCAATAGCAGTAATAGTAATACCAATAGTAGTAATAGTAATACCAATAGTAGTAATAGTAATACCAATAGTAGTAATAGTAATACCAATAGTAGTAATAGTAATACTAATAGTAGTAATAGTAATATCAATAGTAGTAATAGTAATACCAATAGTAGTAATAGTAATACCAATAGCAGTTATAGTAATACCAATAGTAGTAATAGTAATACCAATAGCAGTAATAGTAATACCAATAGTAGTAATAGTAATACCAATAGCAGTAATAGTAATACCAATAGTAGTTATAGTAATACCAATAGTAGTTATAGTAATACCAATAGAAGTAATAGTAATACCAATAGTAGTAATAGTAATACCAATAGCAGTTATAGTAATACCAATAGTAGTAATAGTAATACCAATAGCAGTAATAGTAATACCAATAGTAGTAATAGTAATACCAATAGCAGTAATAGTAATACCAATAGTAGTTATAGTAATACCAATAGTAGTTATAGTAATACCAATAGAAGTAATAGTAATACCAATAGTAGTTATAGTAATACCAATAGCAGAAATAGTAATACCAATAGTAGTAATAGTAATACCAATAGCAGTAATAGTAATACCAATAGTAGTTATAGTAATACCAATAGTAGTTATAGTAATACCAATAGAAGTAATAGTAATACCAATAGTAGTTATAGTAATACCAATAGCAGTAATAGTAATACCAATAGTAGTTATAGTAATACCAACAGCAGTAATAGTAATACCAATAGTAGGTATAGTAATACCAATAGTAGTAATAGTAATACCAATAGCAGTAATAGTAATACCAATAGTAGTTATAGTAATACCAATAGTAGTTATAGTAATACCAATAGTAGTAATAGTAATACCAATAGTAGTTATACTAATACCAATAGTAGTAATAGTAATACCAATAGTAGTTATAGTATTACCAATAGTAGTAATAGTAATACCAATAGTAGTAATAGTAATACCAATAGTAGTAATAGTAATACCAATAGTAGTAATAGTAATACCAATAGTAGTAATAGTAATACCAATAGCAGTAATAGTAATACCAATAGTAGTAATAGTAGTACCAATAGCAGTAATAGTAATACCAATAGTAGTAATAGTAATACCAATAGTAGTTATAGTAATACCAATAGCAGTAATAGTAATACCAACAGCAGTAATAGTAATACCAATAGTAGTTATAGTAATACCAATAGTAGTTATAGTAATACCAATAGTAGTTATAGTAATACCAATAGTAGTAATAGTAATACCAATAGTAGTTATAGTAATACCAATAGTAGTTATACTAATACCAATAGTAGTAATAATAATACCAATAGTAGTAATAGTAATACCAATAGTAGTTATCGTAATACCAATAGTAGTAATAGTAATACCAATAGTAGTAATAGTAATACCAATAGTAGTAATAGTAATACCAATAGTAGTTATAGTAATACCGATAGTAGTTATAGTAATACCAATAGCAGTAATAGTAATACCAATAGTAGTAATAGTAATACCAATAGTAGTTATAGTAATACCAATAGTAGTAATAGTAATACCAATAGTAGTTATAGTAATACCAATCATAGTAATAGTAATACCAATAGCAGTAATAGTAATACCAATAGTAGTTATAGTAATACCAATAGTAGTTATAGTAATACCAATAGTAGTTATAGTAATAGCAATAGTAGTTATAGTAATACCAATAGTAGTTATAGTAATACCAATAGCAGTAATAGTAATAGCAATAGTAGTTATAGTAATACCAATAGTAGTTATAGTAATACCAATAGTAGTAATAGTAATACCAATAGTAGTAATAGTAATACCATTAGTAGTTATAGTAATACCAATAGTAGTAATAGTAATACCAATAGCAGTAATAATAATACCAATAGTAGTAATAGTAATACCAATAGTAGTTATAGTAATACCAATAGTAGTAATAGTAATACCAATAGTAGTAATAGTAATACCAATAGCAGTAATAGTAATACCAATAGTAGTAATAGTAATACCAATAGTAGTTATAGTAATACCAATAGCAGTAATAGTAATACCAATAGTAGTTATAGTAATACCAATAGTAGTAATAGTAATACCAATAGCAGTAATAGTAATACCAATAGCAGTAATAGTAATACCAATAGTAGTAATAGTAATACCAATAGTAGTTATAGTAATACCAATAGCAGTAATAGTAATACCAATAGTAGTTATACTAATACCAAATAGTAGTTATAGTAATACTAATAGCAGTAATAGTAATACCAATAGTAGTAATAGTAATACCAATAGTAGTTATAGTAATACCAATAGCAGTAATAGTAATACCAACAGCAGTAATAGTAATACCAATAGTAGTTATAGTAATACCAATAGTAGTTATAGTAATACCAATAGTAGTTATAGTAATACCAATAGTAGTAATAGTAATACCAATAGTAGTTATAGTAATACCAATAGTAGTTATACTAATACCAATAGTAGTAATAATAATACCAATAGTAGTAATAGTAATACCAATAGTAGTTATCGTAATACCAATAGTAGTAATAGTAATACCAATAGTAGTAATAGTAATACCAATAGTAGTAATAGTAATACCAATAGTAGTTATAGTAATACCGATAGTAGTTATAGTAATACCAATAGCAGTAATAGTAATACCAATAGTAGTAATAGTAATACCAATAGTAGTTATAGTAATACCAATAGTAGTAATAGTAATACCAATAGTAGTTATAGTAATACCAATCATAGTAATAGTAATACCAATAGCAGTAATAGTAATACCAATAGTAGTTATAGTAATACCAATAGTAGTTATAGTAATACCAATAGTAGTTATAGTAATACCAATAGCAGTAATAGTATTAGCAATAGTAGTTATAGTAATACCAATAGTAGTTATAGTAATACCAATAGTAGTAATAGTAATACCAATAGTAGTAATAGTAATACCATTAGCAGTTATAGTAATACCAATAGTAGTAATAGTAATACCAATAGCAGTAATAATAATACCAATAGTAGTAATAGTAATACCAATAGTAGTAATAGTAATACCAATAGTAGTTATAGTATTACCAATAGTAGTAATAGTAATACCAATAGTAGTAATAGTAATACCAATAGTAGTAATAGTAATACCAATAGTAGTAATAGTAATACCAATAGTAGTAATAGTAATACCAATAGCAGTAATAGTAATACCAATAGTAGTAATAGTAGTACCAATAGCAGTAATAGTAATACCAATAGTAGTAATAGTAATACCAATAGTAGTTATAGTAATACCAATAGCAGTAATAGTAATACCAACAGCAGTAATAGTAATACCAATAGTAGTTATAGTAATACCAATAGTAGTTATAGTAATACCAATAGTAGTTATAGTAATACCAATAGTAGTAATAGTAATACCAATAGTAGTTATAGTAATACCAATAGTAGTTATACTAATACCAATAGTAGTAATAATAATACCAATAGTAGTAATAGTAATACCAATAGTAGTTATCGTAATACCAATAGTAGTAATAGTAATACCAATAGTAGTAATAGTAATACCAATAGTAGTAATAGTAATACCAATAGTAGTTATAGTAATACCGATAGTAGTTATAGTAATACCAATAGCAGTAATAGTAATACCAATAGTAGTAATAGTAATACCAATAGTAGTTATAGTAATACCAATAGTAGTAATAGTAATACCAATAGTAGTTATAGTAATACCAATCATAGTAATAGTAATACCAATAGCAGTAATAGTAATACCAATAGTAGTTATAGTAATACCAATAGTAGTTATAGTAATACCAATAGTAGTTATAGTAATAGCAATAGTAGTTATAGTAATACCAATAGTAGTTATAGTAATACCAATAGCAGTAATAGTAATAGCAATAGTAGTTATAGTAATACCAATAGTAGTTATAGTAATACCAATAGTAGTAATAGTAATACCAATAGTAGTAATAGTAATACCATTAGTAGTTATAGTAATACCAATAGTAGTAATAGTAATACCAATAGCAGTAATAATAATACCAATAGTAGTAATAGTAATACCAATAGTAGTTATAGTAATACCAATAGTAGTAATAGTAATACCAATAGTAGTAATAGTAATACCAATAGCAGTAATAGTAATACCAATAGTAGTTATAGTAATACCAATAGTAGTAATAGTAATACCAATAGCAGTAATAGTAATACCAATAGCAGTAATAGTAATACCAATAGTAGTTATAGTAATACCAATAGTAGTAATAGTAATACCAATAGTAGTAATAGTAATACCAATAGCAGTAATAGTAATACCAATAGTAGTTATAGTAATACCAATAGTAGTAATAGTAATACCAATAGCAGTAATAGTAATACCAATAGCAGTAATAGTAATACCAATAGTAGTAATAGTAATACCAATAGTAGTTATAGTAATACCAATAGCAGTAATAGTAATACCAATAGTAGTTATACTAATACCAAATAGTAGTTATAGTAATACTAATAGCAGTAATAGTAATACCAATAGTAGTAATAGTAATACCAATAGTAGTTATAGTAATACCAATAGCAGTAATAGTAATACCAACAGCAGTAATAGTAATACCAATAGTAGTTATAGTAATACCAATAGTAGTTATAGTAATACCAATAGTAGTTATAGTAATACCAATAGTAGTAATAGTAATACCAATAGTAGTTATAGTAATACCAATAGTAGTTATACTAATACCAATAGTAGTAATAATAATACCAATAGTAGTAATAGTAATACCAATAGTAGTTATCGTAATACCAATAGTAGTAATAGTAATACCAATAGTAGTAATAGTAATACCAATAGTAGTAATAGTAATACCAATAGTAGTTATAGTAATACCGATAGTAGTTATAGTAATACCAATAGCAGTAATAGTAATACCAATAGTAGTAATAGTAATACCAATAGTAGTTATAGTAATACCAATAGTAGTAATAGTAATACCAATAGTAGTTATAGTAATACCAATCATAGTAATAGTAATACCAATAGCAGTAATAGTAATACCAATAGTAGTTATAGTAATACCAATAGTAGTTATAGTAATACCAATAGTAGTTATAGTAATACCAATAGCAGTAATAGTATTAGCAATAGTAGTTATAGTAATACCAATAGTAGTTATAGTAATACCAATAGTAGTAATAGTAATACCAATAGTAGTAGTAGTAATACCATTAGTAGTTATAGTAATACCAATAGTAGTAATAGTAATACCAATAGCAGTAATAATAATACCAATAGTAGTAATAGTAATACCAATAGTAGTTATAGTAATACCAATAGTAGTAATAGTAATACCAATAGTAGTAATAGTAATACCAATAGCAGTAATAGTAATACCAATAGTAGTAATAGTAATACCAATAGTAGTTATAGTAATACCAATAGCAGTAATAGTAATACCAATAGTAGTTATAGTAATACCAATAGTAGTAATAGTAATACCAATAGCAGTAATAGTAATACCAATAGCAGTAATAGTAATACCAATAGTAGTAATAGTAATACCAATAGTAGTTATAGTAATACCAATAGCAGTAATAGTAATACCAATAGTAGTTATACTAATACCAATAGTAGTTATAGTAATACTAATAGCAGTAATAGTAATACCAATAGTAGTAATAGTAATACCAATAGTAGTTATAGTAATACCAATAGTAGTAATAGTAATACCAATAGTAGTAATAGTAATACCAATAGCAGTAATAGTAATACCAATAGTAGTAATAGTAAAACCAATAGTAGTTATAGTAATACCAATAGTAGTTATAGTAATACCAATAGTAGTAATAGTAATACCAATAGTAGTAATAGTAATACCAATAGTAGTTATAGTAATACCAATAGTAGTAATAGTAATACCAATAGTAGTAATAGTAATACCAATAGCAGTAATAGTAATACCAATAGTAGTAATAGTAAAACCAATAGTAGTTATAGTAATACCAATAGTAGTTATAGTAATACCAATAGTAGTAATAGTAATACCAATAGTAGTTATAGTAATACCAATAGTAGTAATAGTAATACCAATAGTAGTAATAGTAATACCAATAGCAGTAATAGTAATACCAATAGTAGTAATAGTAATACCAATAGTAGTTATAGTAATACCAATAGCAGTAATAGTAATACCAATAGTAGTTATAGTAATACCAATAGTAGTAATAGTAATACCAATAGCAGTAATAGTAATACCAATAGCAGTAATAGTAATACCAATAGTAGTAATAGTAATACCAATAGTAGTTATAGTAATACCAATAGCAGTAATAGTAATACCAATAGTAGTTATACTAATACCAATAGTAGTTATAGTAATACTAATAGCAGTAATAGTAATACCAATAGTAGTAATAGTAATACCAATAGTAGTAATAGTAATACCAATAGTAGTAATAGTAATAACAATAGCAGTAATAGTAATACCAAAAGTAGTAATAGTAATAACAATAGTAGTAATAGTAATTCCAATAGTAGTTATACTAATACCAATAGCAGTAATAGTAATACCAATAGCAGTAATAGTAATACCAATAGTAGTAATAGTAATACCAATAGTAGTTATACTAATACCAAAAGCAGTAAAAGTAATACCAATAGTAGTTATAGTAATACCAATAGTAGTTATAGTAATACCAATAGTAGTAATAGTAATACCAATAGTAGTAATAGTAATACCAATAGTAGTTATAGTAATACCAATAGTAGCAATAGTAATACCAATAGTAGTAATAGTAATACCAATAGTAGTTATAGTAATACCAATAGTAGTAATAGTAATACCAATAGTAGTAATAGTAATACCAATAGCAGTAATAGTAATACCAATAGTAGTAATAGTAATACCAATAGTAGTTATAGTAATACCAATAGTAGTTATAGTAATACCAATAGTAGTAATAGTAATACCAATAGTAGTTATAGTAATACCAATAGTAGTAATAGTAATACCAATAGTAGTAATAGTAATACCAATAGCAGTAATAGTAATACCAATAGTAGTAATAGTAATACCAATAGTAGTTATAGTAATACCAATAGCAGTAATAGTAATACCAATAGTAGTTATAGTAATACAAATAGTAGTAATAGTAATACCAATAGCAATAATAGTAATACCAATAGCAGTAATAGTAATACCAATAGTAGTAATAGTAATACCAATAGTAGTTATAGTAATACCAATAGCAGTAATAGTAATACCAATAGTAGTTATACTAATACCAATAGTAGTTATAGTAATACTAATAGTAGTAATAGTAATACCAATAGTAGTAATAGTAATACCAATAGTAGTAATAGTAATACCAATAGTAGTAATAGTAATAACAATAGTAGTAATAGTAATACCAAAAGTAGTAATAGTAATACCAATAGTAGTTATAGTAATACCAATAGTAGTAATAGTAATACCAATAGTAGTAATAGTAATACCAATAGTAGTTATAGTAATACCAATAGTAGCAATAGTAATACCAATAGCAGTAATAGTAATACCAATAGTAGTAATAGTAATACCAATAGTAGTAATAGTAATACCAATAGTAGTTATAGAACTACCAATAGTAGTAATAGTAATACCAATAGTAGTTATAGTAATACCAATAGTAGTTATAGTAATACCAATAGTAGTAATAGTAATAAAAATAGTAGTAATAGTAATACCAATAGTAGTAATAGTAATACCAATAGTAGTTATAGTAATACCAATAGTAGTTATACTAATACCAATAGTAGTTATACTAATACCAATAGTAGTAATAGTAATACCAATAGTAGTAATTGTAATACCATTAGGCAGTTATAGTAATACCAATAGTAGTTATAGTAATACCAATAGTAGTAATAGTAATACCAATAGTAGTAATAGTAATACCAATAGCAGTAATAGTAATACCAATAGTAGTAATAGTAATACCAATAGCAGTAATAGTAATACCAATAGTAGTAATAGTAATACCAATAGTAGTTATAGTAATACCAATAGCAGTAATAGTAATACCAATAGTAGTAATAGTAATACCAATGGTAGTTAAAGTAATACCAATAGCAGTAATAGTAATACCAATAGTAGTTATAGTAATACCAATAGTAGTAATAGTAATACCAATAGCAGTAATAGTAATACCATTAGTAGTTATACTAATACCAGTAGTAGTTATAGTAATAACAATAGCAGTAATAGTAATACCAAAAGTAGTTATACTAATACAAATAGTAGTTATAGTAATACCAATAGTAGTAATAGTAATACCATTAGTAGTTATAGTAATACCAATAGTAGTAATAGTAATACCAATAGCAGTAATAGTAATACCAATAGTAGTAATAGTAATACCAATAGTAGTAATAGTAATACCAATAGTAGTTATAGTAATACCAATAGTAGTAATAGTAATATCAATAGTAGTTATAGTAATACCAATAGTAGTTATAGTAATACCAATAGTAGCAATAGTAATACCAATAGCAGTAATAGTAATACCAATAGTAGTAATAGTAATACCAATAGTAGTAATAGTAATACCAATAGTAGTTATAGTAATACGAATAGTAGTAATAGTAATACCAATAATAGTTATAGTAATACCAATAGTAGTTATAGTAATACCAATAGTAGTAATAGTAATAACAATAGTAGTAATAGTAATACCAATAGTAGTAATAGTAATACCAATAGTAGTTATAGTAATACCAATAGTAGTTATACTAATACCAATAGTAGTTATACTAATACCAATAGTAGTAATAGTAATACCAATAGTAGTAATAGTAATACCATTAGTAGTTATAGTAATACCAATAGTAGTTATAGTAATACCAATAGTAGTAATAGTAATACCAATAGTAGTAATAGTAATACCAATAGCAGTAATAGTAATACCAATAGTAGTAATAGTAATACCAATAGCAGTAATAGTAATACCAATAGTAGTAATAGTAATACCAATAGTAGTTATAGTAATACCAATAGCAGTAATAGTAATACCAATAGTAGTAATAGTAATACCAATAGTAGTTATAGTAATACCAATAGTAGTAATAGTAATACCAATAGTAGTAATAGTAATACCAATAGCAGTAATAGTAATACCAATAGTAGTAATAGTAATACCAATAGCAGTAATAGTAATACCAATAATAGTAATAGTAATACCAATAGTAGTAATAGTAATAACAATAGTAGTAATAGTAATACCAATAATAGTAATAGTAATACCAATAGTAGTTATAGTAATACCAATAGTAGTTATAGTAATACCAATAGTAGTAATAGTAATACCATTAGTAGTTATAGTAATACCAATAGTAGTAATAGTAATACCAATAGTAGTAATAGTAATACCAATAGTAGTAATAGTAATACCAATAGTAGTAATAGTAATACCAATAGTAGTAATAGTAATACCAATAGTAGTAATAGTAATACCATTAGTAGTTATAGTAATACCAATAGTAGTAATAGTAATACCAATAGTAGTAATAGTAATACCAATAGTAGTAATAGTAATACCAATAGTAGTAATAGTAATACCAATAGTAGTAATAGTAATACCAATAGTAGTAATAGTAATACCATTAGTAGTTATAGTAATGCCAATAGTAGTAATAGTAATACCAATAGTAGTAATAGTAATACCAATAGCAGTAATAGTAATACCAATAGTAGTAATAGTAATACCAATTGTAGTTATTGTAATACCAATAGTAGTTATAGTAATACCAATAGCAGTAATAGTAATACCAATAGTAGTTATACTAATACCAATAGTAGTTATAGTAATACTAATAGCAGTAATAGTAATACCAATAGTAGTTATAGTAATACCAATAGTAGTTATAGTAATACCAATAGTAGTTATAGTAATACCAATAGTAGTAATAGTAATACCAATAGTAGTTATAGTAATACCAATAGTAGTAATAGTAATACCAATAGCAGTAATAGTAATACCAATAGCAGTAATAGTAATACCAATAGTAGTAATAGTAATACCAATAGTAGTTATAGTAATACCAATGGCAGTAATAGTAATACCAATAGTAGTTATACTAATACCAATAGTAGTTATAGTAATACTAATAGCAGTAATAGTAATACCAATAGTAGTAATAGTAATACCAATAGTAGTAATAGTAATACCAATAGTAGTAATAGTAATACCAATAGTAGTAATAGTAATACCAATAGTAGTAATAGTAATACCAATAGCAGTAATAGTAATACCAATTGTAGTAATAGTAATACCAATAGTAGTTATAGTAATACCAATAGTAGTTATAGTAATACCAATAGTAGTTATAGTAATACCAATAGTAGTAATATTAATACCAATACCAGTAATAGTAATACCAATAACAGTAATAGTAATACCAATAGCAGTAATAGTAATACCAATAGCAGTAATAGTAATACCAATAGTAGTAATAGTAATACCAATAGCAGTAATAGTAATACCAATAGGAGTAATAGTAATACCAATAGCAGTTATAGTAATACCAATAGTAGTTATAGTAATACCAATAGTAGTTATACTAATACCAATAGTAGTTATAGTAATACCAATAGTAGTTATAGTTATACCAATAGTAGTTATAGTAATACCAATGGTAGTTATAGTAATACCAATAGTAGTAATAGTAATACCAATAGTAGTAATAGTAATACCAATAGTAGTTATAGTAATACCAATAGTAGTTATAGTAATACCAATAGTAGTAATAGTAATACCAATAGTAGTAATAGTAATACCAATAGTAGTTATAGTAATACCAATAGTAACGACTATAACGACCATAAAGTCCCAGGTCACTACTGTGGTCGACACACTTCATCCTATAGTAAAGACTATAAAGTCCCAGGTCCCTACTTTGGTCGACACACTTCATCCTATAGTAAAGACTATAAAGTCCCAGGTCACTACTGTGGTCGACACACTTCATCCTATAGTAAAGAGTATAAAGTCCCAGGTCCCTACTTTGGTCGACACACTTCATCCTATAGTAAAGACTATAAAGTCCCAGGTCACTACTGTGGTCGCCACACTTCATCCTATAGTAAAGACTATAAAGTCACAGGTCACTACTGTGGTCGACACACTTCATACTATAGTAAAGACTATAAAGTCCCAGGTCACTACTGTGGTCGACACTCTTCATACTATAGTAAAGACTATAAAGTCCCAGGTCACTACTGTGGTCGACACACTTCATACTATAGTAAAGACTATAAAGTCCCAGGTCACTACTGTGGTCGACACACTTCATACTATAGTAAAGACTATAAAGTCCCAGGCCACTACTGTGGTCGACACACTTCATCCTATAGTAAAGACTATAAAGTCCCAGGTCCCTACTTTGGTCGACACACTTCATCCTATAGTAAAGACTATAAAGTCCCAGGTCACTACTGTGGTCGACACACTTCATACTATAGTAAAGAATATAAAGTCCCAGGTCACTACTGTGGTCGACACACTTCATACTATAGTAAAGACTATAAAGTCACAGGTCACTACTGTGGTCGACACACTTCATCCTATAGTAAAGACTATAAAGTCCCAGGTCCCTACTTTGGTCGACACACTTCATCCTATACTAAAGACTATAAAGTCCCAGGTCACTACTGTGGTCGACACACTTCATACTATAGTAAAGACTATAAAGTCACAGGTCACTACTGTGGTCGACACACTTCATCCTATAGTAAAGACTATAAAGTCCCAGGTCACTACTGTGGTAGACACACTTCATACTATAGTAAAGATTATAAAGTCCCAGGTCAGTACTGTGGTGGACACACTTCATCCTATAGTAAAGACCATAAAGTCCCAGGCCACTACTGTGGTCGACACGCTTCATCCTATAGGAAAGACTATAAAGTCCCAGGTCCCTACTTTGGTCGACATACTTCATCCTATAGTAAAGACTATAAAGTCCCAGGTCGCTACTGTGGTCGACACACTTCATACTATAGTAAAGACTATAAAGTCCCAGGTCACTACTGTGGTAGACACACTTCAGACTATAGTAAAGATTATAAAGTCCCAGGTCACTACTGTGGTCGACACACTTCATACTATAGTAAAGAGTATAAAGTCCCAGGTCACTACTGTGGTCGACACACTTCATCCTATAGTAAAGACTATAAAGTCCCAGGTCACTACTGTGGTCGACACACTTCATCCTATAGTAAAGACTATAAAGTCCCAGGTCCCTACTTTGGTCGACACACTTCATCCTATAGTAAAGACTATAAAGTCCCAGCTCACTACTGTGGTCGACACACTTCATACTATAGTAAAGACTATAAAGTCCCAGGTCACTACTGTGGTCGACAAACTTCATACTATAGTAAAGACTATAAAGTCCCAGGTCACTAATGTGGTCGACACACTTCATCCTATAGTAAAGACTATAAAGTCCCAGGTCACTACTGTGGTCGACACACTTCATACTATAGTAAAGACTATAAAGTCACAGGTCACTACTGTGGTCGACACACTTCATCCTATAGTAAAGACTATAAAGTCCCAGGTCACTACTGTGGTAGACACACTTCATACTATAGTAAAGATTATAAAGTCCCAGGTCAGTACTGTGGTGGACACACTTCATCCTATAGTAAAGACCATAAAGTCCCAGGCCACTACTGTGGTCGACACGCTTCATCCTATAGGAAAGACTATAAAGTCCCAGGTCCCTACTTTGGTCGACATACTTCATCCTATAGTAAAGACTATAAAGTCCCAGGTCGCTACTGTGGTCGACACACTTCATACTATAGTAAAGACTATAAAGTCCCAGGTCACTACTGTGGTAGACACACTTCATACTATAGTAAAGATTATAAAGTCCCAGGTCACTACTGTGGTCGACACACTTCATACTATAGTAAAGAGTATAAAGTCCCAGGTCACTACTGTGGTCGACACACTTCATCCTATAGTAAAGACTATAAAGTCCCAGGTCACTACTGTGGTCGACACACTTCATCCTATAGTAAAGACTATAAAGTCCCAGGTCCCTACTTTGGTCGACACACTTCATCCTATAGTAAAGACTATAAAGTCCCAGCTCACTACTGTGGTCGACACACTTCATACTATAGTAAAGACTATAAAGTCCCAGGTCACTACTGTGGTCGACAAACTTCATACTATAGTAAAGACTATAAAGTCCCAGGTCACTAATGTGGTCGACACACTTCATCCTATAGTAAAGACTATAAAGTCCCAGGTCACTACTGTGGTCGACACACTTCATACTATAGTAAAGACTATAAAGTCCCAGGTCACTACTGTGGTCGACACACTTCATACTATAGTAAAGACTATAAAGTCCCAGGTCACTACTGTGGTCGACACACTTCATCCTATAGTAAAGACTATAAAGTCCCAGGTCACTACTGTGGTCGACACACTTCATCATATAGTAAAGACTATAAAGTCCCAGGTCACTACTGTGGTCGACACACTTCATCCTATAGTAAAGACTATAAAGTCCCAGGTCACTACTGTGGTCGACACACTTCATCCTATAGTAAAGACTATAAAGTCCCAGGTCACTACTGTGGTCGACACACTTCATACTATAGTAAAGACTATAAAGTCCCAGATCCCTACTGTGGTCGACACGCTTCATCCTATAGTAAAGACTATAAAGTCCCAGGTCACTACTGTGGCGACACACTTCATCCTATAGTAAAGACTATAAAGTCCCAGGTCACTACTGTGGTCGACACACTTCATCCTATAGTAAAGACTATAAAGTCACAGGTCACAACTGTGGTCGACACACTTCATCCTATAGTAAAGACTATAAAGTCCCAGGTCACTACTGTGGTCGACACACTTCATCCTATAGTAAAGACTATAAAGTCCCAGGTCACTACTGTGGTCGACACACTTCATCCTATAGTAAAGACTATAAAGTCCCAGGTCACTACTGTGGTCGACACGCTTCATACTATAGTAAAGACTATAAAGTCCCAGGTCACTACTGTGGTCGACACACTTCATGCTATAGTAAAGACTATAAAGTCCCAGGTCACTACTGTGGTCGACACACTTCATACTAGAGTAAAGACTATAAAGTCCCAGGTCACTACTGTGGTCGATACACTTCATACTATAGTAAAGACTATAAAGTCCCAGGTCACTACTGTGGTCGACACACTTAATCCTATATTAAAGACTATAAAGTCCCAGATCCCTACTGTGGTCGACACACTTCATCCTATAGTAAAGACTATAAAGTCCCAGGTCACTACTGTGGTCGACACACTTCATACTATAGTAAAGACTATAAAGTCCCAGGTCACTACTGTGGTCGACACACTTCATCCTATAGTAAATACTATAAAGTCCCAGGTCACTACTGTGGTCGACACACTTCATACTATAGTAAAGACTATAAAGTCCCAGGTCACTACTGTGGTCGACACACTTCATACTATAGTAAAGACTATAAAGTCCCAGGTCACTACTGTGGTCGAAACACTTCATACTATAGTAAAGACTATAAAGTCCCAGGTCCCTACTGTGGTCGACACACTGCATCCTATAGTAAAGACTATAAAGTCCCAGGTCACTACTGTGGTCGACACACTTCATCCTATAGTAAAGACTATAAAGTCCCAGGTCCCTACTGTGGTCGACATACTTCATCCTATAGTAAAGACTATAAAGTCCCAGGTCACTACTGTGGTCGACACACTTCATACTATAGTAAAGACTATAAAGTCCCAGGTCACTACTGTGGTCGACACACTTCATACTATAGTAAAGACTATAAAGTCCCAGGTCACTACTGTCGTCGACACACTTCATCCTATAGTAAAGACTATAAAGTCCCAGGTCCCTACTGTGGTCGACATACTTCATCCTATAGTAAAGACTATAAAGTCCCAGGTCACTACTGTGGTCGCCACACTTCATCCTATAGTAAAGACTATAAAGTCCCAGGTCACTACTGTGGTCGACACACTTCATACTATAGTAAAGACTATAAAGTCCCAGGTCACTACTGTGGTCGACACACTTCATCCTATAGTAAAGACTATAAAGTCCCAGGTCCCTACTGTGGTCGACATACTTCATCCTATAGTAAAGACTATAAAGTCCCAGATCACTACTGTGGTCGACAGACTTCATCCTATAGTAAAGACTATAAAGTCCCAGGTCACTACTGTGGTCGACACACTTCATACTATAGTAAAGAGTATAAAGTCCCAGGTCACTACTGTGGTCGACACACTTCATCCTATAGTAAAGACTATAAAGTCCCAGGTCACTACTGTGGTCGACACACTTCATCCTATAGTAAAGACTATAAAGTCCCAGGTCCCTACTTTGGTCGACACACTTCATCCTATAGTAAAGACTATAAAGTCCCAGCTCACTACTGTGGTCGACACACTTCATACTATAGTAAAGACTATAAAGTCCCAGGTCACTACTGTGGTCGACACACTTCATACTATAGTAAAGACTATAAAGTCCCAGGTCACTACTGTGGTCGACACACTTCATACTATAGTAAAGACTATAAAGTCCCAGGTCACTACTGTGGTCGACACACTTCATACTATAGTAAAGACTATAAAGTCCCAGGTCACTACTGTGGTCGACACACTTCATCCTATAGTAAAGACTATAAAGTCCCAGGTCACTACTGTGGTCGACACACTTCATCATATAGTAAAGACTATAAAGTCCCAGGTCACTACTGTGGTCGACACACTTCATCCTATAGTAAAGACTATAAAGTCCCAGGTCACTACTGTGGTCGACACACTTCATCCTATAGTAAAGACTATAAAGTCCCAGGTCACTACTGTGGTCGACACACTTCATACTATAGTAAAGACTATAAAGTCCCAGATCCCTACTGTGGTCGACACGCTTCATCCTATAGTAAAGACTATAAAGTCCCAGGTCACTACTGTGGTCGACACACTTCATCCTATAGTAAAGACTATAAAGTCCCAGGTCACTACTGTGGTCGACACACTTCATCCTATAGTAAAGACTATAAAGTCCCAGGTCACTACTGTGGTCGACACACTTCATCCTATAGTAAAGACTATAAAGTCCCAGGTCTCTACTGTGGTCGACACACTTCATCCTATATTAAAGACTATAAAGTCCCAGGTCCCTACTGTGGCCGACACACTTCATACTATAGTAAAGACTATAAAGTCCCAGGTCACTACTGTGGTCGACACACTTCATCCTATAGTAAAGACTATAAAGTCCCAGGTCACTACTGTGGTCGACACACTTCATCCTATAGTAAAGACTATAAAGTCACAGGTCACAACTGTGGTCGACACACTTCATCCTATAGTAAAGACTATAAAGTCCCAGGTCACTACTGTGGTCGACACACTTCATCCTATAGTAAAGACTATAAAGTCCCAGGTCACTACTGTGGTCGACACACTTCATCCTATAGTAAAGACTATAAAGTCCCAGGTCACTACTGTGGTCGACACGCTTCATACTATAGTAAAGACTATAAAGTCCCAGGTCACTACTGTGGTCGACACACTTCATGCTATAGTAAAGACTATAAAGTCCCAGGTCACTACTCTGGTCGACACACTTCATACTAGAGTAAAGACTATAAAGTCCCAGGTCACTACTGTGGTCGATACACTTCATACTATAGTAAAGACTATAAAGTCCCAGGTCACTATTGTGGTCGACACACTTAATCCTATATTAAAGACTATAAAGTCCCAGATCCCTACTGTGGTCGACACACTTCATCCTATAGTAAAGACTATAAAGTCCCAGGTCACTACTGTGGTCGACACACTTCATACTATAGTAAAGACTATAAAGTCCCAGGTCACTACTGTGGTCGACACACTTCATCGTATAGTAAATACTATAAAGTCCCAGGTCACTACTGTGGTCGACACACTTCATACTATAGTAAAGACTATAAAGTCCCAGGTCACTACTGTGGTCGACACACTTCATACTATAGTAAAGACTATAAAGTCCCAGGTCACTACTGTGGTCGAAACACTTCATACTATAGTAAAGACTATAAAGTCCCAGGTCCCTACTGTGGTCGACACACTGCATCCTATAGTAAAAACTATAAAGTCCCAGGTCACTACTGTGGTCGACACACTTCATCCTATAGTAAAGACTATAAAGTCCCAGGTCCCTACTTTGGTCGACACACTTCATCCTATAGTAAAGACTATAAAGTCCCAGGTCACTACTGTGGTCGACACACTTCATCCTATAGTAAAGAGTATAAAGTCCCAGGTCCCTACTTTGGTCGACACACTTCATCCTATAGTAAAGACTATAAAGTCCCAGGTCACTACTGTGGTCGCCACACTTCATCCTATAGTAAAGACTATAAAGTCACAGGTCACTACTGTGGTCGACACACTTCATACTAT
This sequence comes from Eledone cirrhosa, assembly GCA_964016885.1. NCBI lineage: Eukaryota > Metazoa > Mollusca > Cephalopoda > Octopoda > Eledonidae > Eledone > Eledone cirrhosa. The sequence continues at coordinate 377,037,794 of OZ024742.1, forward strand.
AGTAAAGACTATAAAGTCCCAGGTCACTACTGTGGTCGACACTCTTCATACTATAGTAAAGACTATAAAGTCCCAGGTCACTACTGTGGTCGACACACTTCATACTATAGTAAAGACTATAAAGTCCCAGGTCACTACTGTGGTCGACACACTTCATACTATAGTAAAGAGTATAAAGTCCCAGGTCACTACTGTGGTCGACACACTTCATACTATAGTAAAGACTATAAAGTCCCAGGTCACTACTGTGGTCGACACACTTCATACTATAGTAAAGACTATAAAGTCCCAGGCCACTACTGTGGTCGACACACTTCATCCTATAGTAAAGACTATAAAGTCCCAGGTCCCTACTTTGGTCGACACACTTCATCCTATAGTAAAGACTATAAAGTCCCAGGTCACTACTGTGGTCGACACACTTCATACTATAGTAAAGAATATAAAGTCCCAGGTCACTACTGTGGTCGACACACTTCATACTATAGTAAAGACTATAAAGTCACAGGTCACTACTGTGGTCGACACACTTCATCCTATAGTAAAGACTATAAAGTCCCAGGTCCCTACTTTGGTCGACACACTTCATCCTATACTAAAGACTATAAAGTCCCAGGTCACTACTGTGGTCGACACACTTCATACTATAGTAAAGACTATAAAGTCACAGGTCACTACTGTGGTCGACACACTTCATCCTATAGTAAAGACTATAAAGTCCCAGGTCACTACTGTGGTAGACACACTTCATACTATAGTAAAGATTATAAAGTCCCAGGTCAGTACTGTGGTGGACACACTTCATCCTATAGTAAAGACCATAAAGTCCCAGGCCACTACTGTGGTCGACACGCTTCATCCTATAGGAAAGACTATAAAGTCCCAGGTCCCTACTTTGGTCGACATACTTCATCCTATAGTAAAGACTATAAAGTCCCAGGTCGCTACTGTGGTCGACACACTTCATACTATAGTAAAGACTATAAAGTCCCAGGTCACTACTGTGGTAGACACACTTCAGACTATAGTAAAGATTATAAAGTCCCAGGTCACTACTGTGGTCGACACACTTCATACTATAGTAAAGAGTATAAAGTCCCAGGTCACTACTGTGGTCGACACACTTCATCCTATAGTAAAGACTATAAAGTCCCAGGTCACTACTGTGGTCGAAAACACTTCATCCTATAGTAAAGACTATAAAGTCCCAGGTCCCTACTTTGGTCGACACACTTCATCCTATAGTAAAGACTATAAAGTCCCAGCTCACTACTGTGGTCGACACACTTCATACTATAGTAAAGACTATAAAGTCCCAGGTCACTACTGTGGTCGACAAACTTCATACTATAGTAAAGACTATAAAGTCCCAGGTCACTAATGTGGTCGACACACTTCATCCTATAGTAAAGACTATAAAGTCCCAGGTCACTACTGTGGTCGACACACTTCATACTATAGTAAAGACTATAAAGTCACAGGTCACTACTGTGGTCGACACACTTCATCCTATAGTAAAGACTATAAAGTCCCAGGTCACTACTGTGGTAGACACACTTCATACTATAGTAAAGATTATAAAGTCCCAGGTCAGTACTGTGGTGGACACACTTCATCCTATAGTAAAGACCATAAAGTCCCAGGCCACTACTGTGGTCGACACGCTTCATCCTATAGGAAAGACTATAAAGTCCCAGGTCCCTACTTTGGTCGACATACTTCATCCTATAGTAAAGACTATAAAGTCCCAGGTCGCTACTGTGGTCGACACACTTCATACTATAGTAAAGACTATAAAGTCCCAGGTCACTACTGTGGTAGACACACTTCATACTATAGTAAAGATTATAAAGTCCCAGGTCACTACTGTGGTCGACACAATTCATACTATAGTAAAGAGTATAAAGTCCCAGGTCACTACTGTGGTCGACACACTTCATCCTATAGTAAAGACTATAAAGTCCCAGGTCACTACTGTGGTCGACACACTTCATCCTATAGTAAAGACTATAAAGTCCCAGGTCCCTACTTTGGTCGACACACTTCATCCTATAGTAAAGACTATAAAGTCCCAGCTCACTACTGTGGTCGACACACTTCATACTATAGTAAAGACTATAAAGTCCCAGGTCACTACTGTGGTCGACAAACTTCATACTATAGTAAAGACTATAAAGTCCCAGGTCACTAATGTGGTCGACACACTTCATCCTATAGTAAAGACTATAAAGTCCCAGGTCACTACTGTGGTCGACACACTTCATACTATAGTAAAGACTATAAAGTCCCAGGTCACTACTGTGGTCGACACACTTCATACTATAGTAAAGACTATAAAGTCCCAGGTCACTACTGTGGTCGACACACTTCATACTATAGTAAAGACTATAAAGTCCCAGGTCACTACTGTGGTCGACACACTTCATCCTATAGTAAAGACTATAAAGTCCCAGGTCACTACTGTGGTCGACACACTTCATCATATAGTAAAGACTATAAAGTCCCAGGTCACTACTGTGGTCGACACACTTCATCCTATAGTAAAGACTATAAAGTCCCAGGTCACTACTGTGGTCGACACACTTCATCCTATAGTAAAGACTATAAAGTCCCAGGTCACTACTGTGGTCGACACACTTCATACTATAGTAAAGACTATAAAGTCCCAGATCCCTACTGTGGTCGACACGCTTCATCCTATAGTAAAGACTATAAAGTCCCAGGTCACTACTGTGGCGACACACTTCATCCTATAGTAAAGACTATAAAGTCCCAGGTCACTACTGTGGTCGACACACTTCATCCTATAGTAAAGACTATAAAGTCACAGGTCACAACTGTGGTCGACACACTTCATCCTATAGTAAAGACTATAAAGTCCCAGGTCACTACTGTGGTCGACACACTTCATCCTATAGTAAAGACTATAAAGTCCCAGGTCACTACTGTGGTCGACACACTTCATCCTATAGTAAAGACTATAAAGTCCCAGGTCACTACTGTGGTCGACACGCTTCATACTATAGTAAAGACTATAAAGTCCCAGGTCACTACTGTGGTCGACACACTTCATGCTATAGTAAAGACTATAAAGTCCCAGGTCACTACTGTGGTCGACACACTTCATACTAGAGTAAAGACTATAAAGTCCCAGGTCACTACTGTGGTCGATACACTTCATACTATAGTAAAGACTATAAAGTCCCAGGTCACTACTGTGGTCGACACACTTAATCCTATATTAAAGACTATAAAGTCCCAGATCCCTACTGTGGTCGACACACTTCATCCTATAGTAAAGACTATAAAGTCCCAGGTCACTACTGTGGTCGACACACTTCATACTATAGTAAAGACTATAAAGTCCCAGGTCACTACTGTGGTCGACACACTTCATCCTATAGTAAATACTATAAAGTCCCAGGTCACTACTGTGGTCGACACACTTCATACTATAGTAAAGACTATAAAGTCCCAGGTCACTACTGTGGTCGACACACTTCATACTATAGTAAAGACTATAAAGTCCCAGGTCACTACTGTGGTCGAAACACTTCATACTATAGTAAAGACTATAAAGTCCCAGGTCCCTACTGTGGTCGACACACTGCATCCTATAGTAAAGACTATAAAGTCCCAGGTCACTACTGTGGTCGACACACTTCATCCTATAGTAAAGACTATAAAGTCCCAGGTCCCTACTGTGGTCGACATACTTCATCCTATAGTAAAGACTATAAAGTCCCAGGTCACTACTGTGGTCGACACACTTCATACTATAGTAAAGACTATAAAGTCCCAGGTCACTACTGTGGTCGACACACTTCATACTATAGTAAAGACTATAAAGTCCCAGGTCACTACTGTCGTCGACACACTTCATCCTATAGTAAAGACTATAAAGTCCCAGGTCCCTACTGTGGTCGACATACTTCATCCTATAGTAAAGACTATAAAGTCCCAGGTCACTACTGTGGTCGACACACTTCATCCTATAGTAAAGACTATAAAGTCCCAGGTCACTACTGTGGTCGACACACTTCATACTATAGTAAAGACTATAAAGTCCCAGGTCACTACTGTGGTCGACACACTTCATCCTATAGTAAAGACTATAAAGTCCCAGGTCCCTACTGTGGTCGACATACTTCATCCTATAGTAAAGACTATAAAGTCCCAGATCACTACTGTGGTCGACAGACTTCATCCTATAGTAAAGACTATAAAGTCCCAGGTCACTACTGTGGTCGACACACTTCATACTATAGTAAAGAGTATAAAGTCCCAGGTCACTACTGTGGTCGACACACTTCATCCTATAGTAAAGACTATAAAGTCCCAGGTCACTACTGTGGTCGACACACTTCATCCTATAGTAAAGACTATAAAGTCCCAGGTCCCTACTTTGGTCGACACACTTCATCCTATAGTAAAGACTATAAAGTCCCAGCTCACTACTGTGGTCGACACACTTCATACTATAGTAAAGACTATAAAGTCCCAGGTCACTACTGTGGTCGACACACTTCATACTATAGTAAAGACTATAAAGTCCCAGGTCACTACTGTGGTCGACACACTTCATACTATAGTAAAGACTATAAAGTCCCAGGTCACTACTGTGGTCGACACACTTCATACTATAGTAAAGACTATAAAGTCCCAGGTCACTACTGTGGTCGACACACTTCATCCTATAGTAAAGACTATAAAGTCCCAGGTCACTACTGTGGTCGACACACTTCATCATATAGTAAAGACTATAAAGTCCCAGGTCACTACTGTGGTCGACACACTTCATCCTATAGTAAAGACTATAAAGTCCCAGGTCACTACTGTGGTCGACACACTTCATCCTATAGTAAAGACTATAAAGTCCCAGGTCACTACTGTGGTCGACACACTTCATACTATAGTAAAGACTATAAAGTCCCAGATCCCTACTGTGGTCGACACGCTTCATCCTATAGTAAAGACTATAAAGTCCCAGGTCACTACTGTGGTCGACACACTTCATCCTATAGTAAAGACTATAAAGTCCCAGGTCACTACTGTGGTCGACACACTTCATCCTATAGTAAAGACTATAAAGTCCCAGGTCACTACTGTGGTCGACACACTTCATCCTATAGTAAAGACTATAAAGTCCCAGGTCTCTACTGTGGTCGACACACTTCATCCTATATTAAAGACTATAAAGTCCCAGGTCCCTACTGTGGCCGACACACTTCATACTATAGTAAAGACTATAAAGTCCCAGGTCACTACTGTGGTCGACACACTTCATCCTATAGTAAAGACTATAAAGTCCCAGGTCACTACTGTGGTCGACACACTTCATCCTATAGTAAAGACTATAAAGTCACAGGTCACAACTGTGGTCGACACACTTCATCCTATAGTAAAGACTATAAAGTCCCAGGTCACTACTGTGGTCGACACACTTCATCCTATAGTAAAGACTATAAAGTCCCAGGTCACTACTGTGGTCGACACACTTCATCCTATAGTAAAGACTATAAAGTCCCAGGTCACTACTGTGGTCGACACGCTTCATACTATAGTAAAGACTATAAAGTCCCAGGTCACTACTGTGGTCGACACACTTCATGCTATAGTAAAGACTATAAAGTCCCAGGTCACTACTCTGGTCGACACACTTCATACTAGAGTAAAGACTATAAAGTCCCAGGTCACTACTGTGGTCGATACACTTCATACTATAGTAAAGACTATAAAGTCCCAGGTCACTATTGTGGTCGACACACTTAATCCTATATTAAAGACTATAAAGTCCCAGATCCCTACTGTGGTCGACACACTTCATCCTATAGTAAAGACTATAAAGTCCCAGGTCACTACTGTGGTCGACACACTTCATACTATAGTAAAGACTATAAAGTCCCAGGTCACTACTGTGTTCGACACACTTCATCGTATAGTAAATACTATAAAGTCCCAGGTCACTACTGTGGTCGACACACTTCATACTATAGTAAAGACTATAAAGTCCCAGGTCACTACTGTGGTCGACACACTTCATACTATAGTAAAGACTATAAAGTCCCAGGTCACTACTGTGGTCGAAACACTTCATACTATAGTAAAGACTATAAAGTCCCAGGTCCCTACTGTGGTCGACACACTGCATCCTATAGTAAAGACTATAAAGTCCCAGGTCACTACTGTGGTCGACACACTTCATCCTATAGTAAAGACTATAAAGTCCCAGGTCCCTACTGTGGTCGACATACTTCATCCTATAGTAAAGACTATAAAGTCCCAGGTCACTACTGTGGTCGACACACTTCATACTATAGTAAAGACTATAAAGTCCCAGGTCACTACTGTGGTCGACACACTTCATACTATAGTAAAGACTATAAAGTCCCAGGTCACTACTGTGGTCGACACACTTCATCCTATAGTAAAGACTATAAAGTCCCAGGTCCCTACTGTGGTCGACATACTTCATCCTATAGTAAAGACTATAAAGTCCCAGGTCACTACTGTGGTCGACACACTTCATCCTATAGTAAAGACTATAAAGTCCCAGGTCACTACTGTGGTCGACACACTTCATACTATAGTAAAGACTATAAAGTCCCAGGTCACTACTGTGGTCGACACACTTCATCCTATAGTAAAGACTATAAAGTCCCAGGTCCCTACTGTGGTCGACATACTTCATCCTATAGTAAAGACTATAAAGTCCCAGATCACTACTGTGGTCGACAGACTTCATCCTATAGTAAAGTTAATAAAGTCCCAGGTCACTACTGTGGTCGACACACTTCATACTATAGTAAAGACTATAAAGTCCCAGGTCACTACTGTGGTCGACACACTTCAACCTATAGTAAAGACTATAAAGTCCCAGGTCACTACTGTGGTCGACACACTTCATCCTATATTAAAGACTATGAAGTCCCAGGTCCCTACTGTGGTCGACACACTTCATACTATAGTAAAGACTATAAAGTCCCAGGTCACTACTGTGGTCGACACACTTCATCCTATAGTAAAGACTATAAAGTCCCAGGTCATTGCTGTGGTCGACACACTTCATCCTATAGTAAAGATTATAAAGTCCCAGGTCACTACTGTGGTCGACACACTTAATACTATAGAAAAGACTATAAAGTCCCAGGTCACTACTGTGGTCGACACACTTCATACTATAGTAAAGACTATAAAGTCCCAGGTCACTACTGTGGTCGACACACTTAATACTATAGTAAAGACTATAAAGTCCCAGGTCACTACTGTGGTCGACACACTTCATCCTATATTAAAGACTATGAAGTCCCAGGTCCCTACTGTGGTCGACACACTTCATACTATAGTAAAGACTATAAAGTCCCAGGTCACTACTGTGGTCGAGACACTTCATACTATAGTAAAGACTATAAAGTCCCAGGTCACTACTGTGGTCGGCACACTTCATACTATAGTAAAGACTATAAAGTCCCAGGTCACTACTGTGGTCGACAAACTTCATACTATAGTAAAGATTATAAAGTCCCAGGTCAGTACTGTGGTGGACACACTTCATCCTATAGTAAAGACCATAAAGTCCCAGGCCACTACTGTGGTCGACACACTTCATCCTATAGGAAAGACTATAAAGTCCCAGGTCCCTACTTTGGTCGACATACTTCATCCTATAGTAAAGACTATAAAGTCCCAGGTCGCTACTGTGGTCGACACACTTCATACTATAGTAAAGACTATAAAGTCCCAGGTCACTACTGTGGTCGACACACTTCATACTATAGTAAAGACTATAAAGTCCCAGGTCACTACTGTGGTCGACACACTTCATACTATAGTAAAGACTATAAAGTCCCAGGTCACTACTGTGGTAGACACACTTCATACTATAGTAAAGATTATAAAGTCCCAGGTCACTACTGTGGTCGACACACTTCATACTATAGTAAAGAGTATAAAGTCCCAGGTCACTACTGTGGTCGACACACTTCATCCTATAGTAAAGACTATAAAGTCCCAGGTCACTACTGTGGTCGACACACTTCATCCTATAGTAAAGACTATAAAGTCCCAGGTCCCTACTTTGGTCGACACACTTCATCCTATAGTAAAGACTATAAAGTCCCAGCTCACTACTGTGGTCGACACACTTCATACTATAGTAAAGACTATAAAGTCCCAGGTCACTACTGTGGTCGACAAACTTCATACTATAGTAAAGACTATAAAGTCCCAGGTCACTACTGTGGTCGACACACTTCATCCTATAGTAAAGACTATAAAGTCCCAGGTCACTACTGTGGTCGACACACTTCATACTATAGTAAAGACTATAAAGTCCCAGGTCACTACTGTGGTCGACACACTTCATACTATAGTAAAGACTATAAAGTCCCAGGTCACTACTGTGGTCGACACACTTCATACTATAGTAAAGACTATAAAGTCCCAGGTCACTACTGTGGTCGACACACTTCATCCTATAGTAAAGACTATAAAGTCCCAGGTCACTACTGTGGTCGACACACTTCATCATATAGTAAAGACTATAAAGTCCCAGGTCACTACTGTGGTCGACACACTTCATCCTATAGTAAAGACTATAAAGTCCCAGGTCACTACTGTGGTCGACACACTTCATCCTATAGTAAAGACTATAAAGTCCCAGGTCACTACTGTGGTCGACACACTTCATACTATAGTAAAGACTATAAAGTCCCAGATCCCTACTGTGGTCGACACGCTTCATCCTATAGTAAAGACTATAAAGTCCCAGGTCACTACTGTGGTCGACACACTTCATCCTATAGTAAAGACTATAAAGTCCCAGGTCACTACTGTGGTCGACACACTTCATCCTATAGTAAAGACTATAAAGTCCCAGGTCACTACTGTGGTCGACACACTTCATCCTATAGTAAAGACTATAAAGTCCCAGGTCTCTACTGTGGTCGACACACTTCATCCTATATTAAAGACTATAAAGTCCCAGGTCCCTACTGTGGCCGACACACTTCATACTATAGTAAAGACTATAAAGTCCCAGGTCACTACTGTGGTCGACACACTTCATCCTATAGTAAAGACTATAAAGTCCCAGGTCACTACTGTGGTCGACACACTTCATCCTATAGTAAAGACTATAAAGTCACAGGTCACAACTGTGGTCGACACACTTCATCCTATAGTAAAGACTATAAAGTCCCAGGTCACTACTGTGGTCGACACACTTCATCCTATAGTAAAGACTATAAAGTCCCAGGTCACTACTGTGGTCGACACACTTCATCCTATAGTAAAGACTATAAAGTCCCAGGTCACTACTGTGGTCGACACGCTTCATACTATAGTAAAGACTATAAAGTCCCAGGTCACTACTGTGGTCGACACACTTCATGCTATAGTAAAGACTATAAAGTCCCAGGTCACTACTGTGGTCGACACACTTCATTCTAGAGTAAAGACTATAAAGTCCCAGGTCACTACTGTGGTCGATACACTTCATACTATAGTAAAGACTATAAAGTCCCAGGTCACTACTGTGGTCGACACACTTCATCCTATATTAAAGACTATAAAGTCCCAGATCCCTACTGTGGTCGACACACTTCATCCTATAGTAAAGACTATAAAGTCCCAGGTCACTACTGTGGTCGACACACTTCATACTATAGTAAAGACTATAAAGTCCCAGGTCACTACTGTGGTCGACACACTTCATCCTACAGTAAAGACTATAAAGTCCCAGGTCACTACTGTGGTCGACACACTTCATACTATAGTAAAGACTATAAAGTCCCAGGTCCCTACTGTGGTCGACACACTTCATCCTATAGTAAAGACTATAAAGTCCCAGGTCACTACTGTGGTCGACACACTTCATACTATAGTAAAGACTATAAAGTCCCAGGTCACTACTGTGGTCGACAAACTTCATACTATAGTAAAGATTATAAAGTCCCAGGTCAGTACTGTGGTGGACACACTTCATCCTATAGTAAAGACCATAAAGTCCCAGGCCACTACTGTGGTCGACACACTTCATCCTATAGGAAAGACTATAAAGTCCCAGGTCGCTACTGTGGTCGACACACTTCATCCTATAGTAAAGACTATAAAGTCCCAGCTCACTACTGTGGTCGACACACTTCATACTATAGTAAAGACTATAAAGTCCCAGGTCACTACTGTGGTCGACAAACTTCATACTATAGTAAAGACTATAAAGTCCCAGGTCACTACTGTGGTCGACACACTTCATCCTATAGTAAAGACTATAAAGTCCCAGGTCACTACTGTGGTCGACACACTTCATACTATAGTAAAGACTATAAAGTCCCAGGTCACTACTGTGGTCGACACACTTCATCCTATAGTAAAGACTATAAAGTCCCAGGTCACTACTGTGGTCGACACACTTCATCATATAGTAAAGACTATAAAGTCCCAGGTCACTACTGTGGTCGACACACTTCATCCTATAGTAAAGACTATAAAGTCCCAGGTCACTACTGTGGTCGACACACTTCATCCTATAGTAAAGACTATAAAGTCCCAGGTCACTACTGTGGTCGACACACTTCATACTATAGTAAAGACTATAAAGTCCCAGATCCCTACTGTGGTCGACACGCTTCATCCTATAGTAAAGACTATAAAGTCCCAGGTCACTACTGTGGTCGACACACTTCATCCTATAGTAAAGACTATAAAGTCCCAGGTCACTACTGTGGTCGACACACTTCATCCTATAGAAAAGACTATAAAGTCCCAGGTCACTACTGTGGTCGACACACTTCATCCTATAGTAAAGACTATAAAGTCCCAGGTCTCTACTGTGGTCGACACACTTCATCCTATATTAATGACTATAAAGTCCCAGGTCCCTACTGTGGCCGACACACTTCATACTATAGTAAAGACTATAAAGTCCCAGGTCACTACTGTGGTCGACACACTTCATCCTATAGTAAAGACTATAAAGTCCCAGGTCACTACTGTGGTCGACACACTTCATCCTATAGTAAAGACTATAAAGTCACAGGTCACAACTGTGGTCGACACACTTCATCCTATAGTAAAGACTATAAAGTCCCAGGTCACTACTGTGGTCGACACACTTCATCCTATAGTAAAGACTATAAAGTCCCAGGTCACTACTGTGGTCGACACACTTCATCCTATAGTAAAGACTATAAAGTCCCAGGTCACTACTGTGGTCGACACGCTTCATACTATAGTAAAGTCTATAAAGTCCCAGGTCACTACTGTGGTCGACACACTTCATGCTATAGTAAAGACTATAAAGTCCCAGGTCACTACTGTGGTCGACACACTTCATACTAGAGTAAAGACTATAAAGTCCCAGGTCACTACTGTGGTCGATACACTTCATACTATAGTAAAGACTATAAAGTCCCAGGTCACTACTGTGGTCGACACACTTCATCCTATATTAAAGACTATAAAGTCCCAGATCCCTACTGTGGTCGACACACTTCATCCTATAGTAAAGACTATAAAGTCCCAGGTCACTACTGTGGTCGACACACGTCATACTATAGTAAAGACTATAAAGTCCCAGGTCACTACTGTGGTCGACACACTTCATCCTACAGTAAAGACTATAAAGTCCCAGGTCACTACTGTGGTCGACACACTTCATACTATAGTAAAGACTATAAAGTCCCAGGTCCCTACTGTGGTCGACACACTTCATCCTATAGTAAAGACTATAAAGTCCCAGGTCACTGCTGTGGTCGACACACTTCATCCTATAGTAAATACTATAAAGTCCCAGATCACTACTGTGGTCGACACACTTCATACTATAGTAAAGACTATAAAGTCCCAGGTCACTACTGTGGTCGACACACTTCATACTATAGTAAAGACTATAAAGTCCCAGGTCACTACTGTCGTCGAAACACTTCATACTATAGTAAAGAATATAAAGTCCCAGGTCCCTACTGTGGTCGACACACTGCATCCTATAGTAAAGACTATAAAGTCCCAGGTCACTACTGTGGTCGACACACTTCATCCTATAGAAAAGACTATAAAGTCCCAGGTCCCTACTGTGGTCGACATACTTCATCCTATAGTAAAGACTATAAAGTCCCAGGTCACTACTGTGGTCGACACACTTCATACTATAGTAAAGACTATAAAGTCCCAGGTCACTACTGTGGTCGACACACTTCATACTATAGTAAAGACTATAAAGTCCCAGGTCACTACTGTGGTCGACACACTTCATCCTATAGTAAAGACTATAAAGTCCCAGGTCCCTACTGTGGTCGACATACTTCATCCTATAGTAAAGACTATAAAGACCCAGGTCACTACTGTGGTCGACACACTTCATCCTATAGTAAAGACTATAAAGTCACAGGTCACAACTGTGGTCGACAGACTTCATCCTATAGTAAAGACTATAAAGCCCCAGGTCACTACTGTGGTCGACACACTTCATACTATAGTAAAGACTATAAAGTCCCAGGTCACTACTGTGGTCGACACACTTCAACCTATAGTAAAGACTATAAAGTCCCAGGTCACTACTGTGGTCGACACACTTCATCCTATATTAAAGACTATGAAGTCCCAGGTCCCTACTGTGGTCGACACACTTCATACTATAGTAAAGACTATAAAGTCCCAGGTCACTACTGTGGTCGACACATTCATACTATAGTAAAGACTATAAAGTCCCAGGTCATTGCTGTGGTCGACACACTTCATCATATAGTAAAGACTATAAAGTCCCAGGTCACTACTGTGGTCGACACACTTAATACTATAGTAAAAACTATAAAGTCCCAGGTCACTACTGTGGTCGACACACTTCATACTATAGTAAAGACTATAAAGTCCCAGGTGACTACTGTGGTCGACACACTTCATACTATAGTAAAGACTATAAAGTCCCAGGTCACTACTGTGGTCGACACACTTCATCCTATAGTAAAGACTATAAAGTCCCAGGTCACTACTGTGGCCGACACACTTCATACTATAGTAAAGACTATAAAGTCCCAGGTCACTACTGTGGTCGACACACTTCATCCTATATTAAAGACTATGAAGTCCCAGGTCACTACTGTGGTCGACACACTTTATCCTACAGTAAAGACTATAAAGTCCCAGGTCACTACTGTGGTCGACACACTTCATCCTATAGTAAAGAGTATAAAGTCCCAGGTCACTACTGTGGTCGACACACTTCATCCTATATTAAAGACTATAAAGTCCCAGGTCCCTACTGTGGTCGACACACTTCATACTATAGTAAAGACTATAAAGTCCCAGGTCACTACTGTGGTCGACACACTTCATCCTATAGTAAAGACTATAAAGTCCCAGGTCACTACTGTGGTCTACACACTTCATCCTACAGTAAAGACTATAAAGTCCCAGGTCACTACTGTGGTCGACACACTTCATCCTATAGTAAAGAGTATAAAGTCCCAGGTCACTACTGTGGTCGACACACTTCATACTATAGTAAAGACTATAAAGTCCCAGGTCATTGCTGTGGTCGACACACTTCATCCTATAGTAAAGATTATAAAGTCCCAGGTCACTACTGTGGTCGACACACTTCATCCTATAGTAAAGACTATAAAGTCCCAGGTCACTACTGTGGTCTACACACTTCATCCTATATTAAAGACTATAAAGTCCCAGGTCACTACTGTGGTCGACACACTTCATACTATAGTAAAGACTATAAAGTCCCAGGTCACTACTGTGGTCGACACACTTCATACTATAGTAAAGACTATAAAGTCCCAGGTCATTGCTGTGGTCGACACACTTCATCCTATAGTAAAGATTATAAAGTCCCAGGTCACTACTGTGGTCGACACACTTAATACTATAGTAAAGACTATAAAGTCCCAGGTCACTACTGTGGTCGACACACTTCATCCTATATTAAAGACTATGAAGTCCCAGGTCCCTACTGTGGTCGACACACTTCATACTATAGTAAAGACTATAAAGTCCCAGGTCACTACTGTGGTCGAGACACTTCATACTATAGTAAAGACTATAAAGTCCCAGGTCATTGCTGTGGTCGACACACTTCATCCTATAGTAAAGACTATAAAGTCCCAGGTCACTACTGTGGTCGACACACTTAATACTATAGTAAAAACGATAAAGTCCCAGGTCACTACTGTGGTCGACACACTTCATACTATAGTAAAGACTATAAAGTCCCAGGTGACTACTGTGGTCGACACACTTCATACTATAGTAAAGACTATAAAGTCCCAGGTCACTACTGTGGTCGACACACTTCATACTATAGTAAAGACTATAAAGTCCCAGGTCACTACTGAGGTCGACACACTTCAACCTTTAGTAAAGACTATAAAGTCCCAGGTCACTACTATGGTCGACACACTTCATCCTATAGTAAAGACTATAAAGTCCCAGGTCACTACTGTGGTCGAGACACTTCATACTATAGTAAAGACTATAAAGTCCCAGGTCATTGCTGTGGTCGACACACTTCATCCTATAGTAAAGACTATAAAGTCCCAGGTCACTACTGTGGTCGACACACTTAATACTATAGTAAAAACTATAAAGTCCCAGGTCACTACTGTGGTCGACACACTTCATACTATAGTAAAGACTATAAAGTCCCAGGTGACTACTGTGGTCGACACACTTCATACTATAGTAAAGACTATAAAGTCCCAGGTCACTACTGTGGTCGACACACTTCATACTATAGTAAAGACTATAAAGTCCCAGGTCACTACTGTGGTCGACACACTTCATACTATAGTAAAGACTATAAAGTCCCAGGTCACTACTGAGGTCGACACACTTCAACCTTTAGTAAAGACTATAAAGTCCCAGGTCACTACTGTGGTTTTCACACTTCATCCTATAGTAAGGACTATAAAGTCACAGGTCACTACTATGGTCGACACACTTCATCCTATAGTAAAGACTATAAAGCCCCAGGTCACTACTGTGGTCGACACACTTCATCCTATAGTAAAGGCTATAAAGTCCCAGGTCACTAATATGGTCGACACACTTCATACTATAGTAAAGACTATAAGGTCCCAGGTCACTACTGTGGTCGACACACTTCATCCTATATTAAAGACTATAAAGTCCCAGGTCACTACTGTGGTCGACACACTTCATACTATAGTAAAGAATATAAAGTCCCAGGTCACTACTGTGGTCGACACACTTCATACTATAGTAAAGACTATAAAGTCCCAGGTCACTACTGTGGTCGACACAATTCATACTATAGTAAAGACTATAAAGTCCCAGGTCACTACTGTGGTCGCCACACTTCATCCTATAGTAAAGAATATAAAGTCCCAGGTCCCTACTGTGGTCGACACACTTTATACTATAGTAAAGACTATAAAGTCCCAGGTCACTACTGTGGTCGCCACACTTCATCCTATATTAAAGACTATAAAGTCCCAGGTCACTACTGTGGTCGACACACTTCATCCTATAGTAAAGACTATAAAGTCCCAGGTCACTACTGTGGTCGACACACTTCATCCTATAGTAAAGAATATAAAGTCCCAGGTCCCTACTGTGGTCGACACACTTCATACTATAGTAAAGACTATAAAGTCCCAGGTCACTCCTGTGGTCGCCACACTTCATCCTATATTAAAGACTATAAAGTCCCAGGTCACTACTGTGGTCGACACACTTCATCCTATATTAAAGACTATAAAGTCCCAGGTCACTACTGTGGTCGACACACTTCATCCTATAGTAAAGACTATGAAGTCCCAGGTCACTACTGTGGTCGACACACTTCATACTATAGTAAAGACTATAAAGTCCCAGGTCACTACTGTGGTGGACACACTTCAACCTATAGTAAAGACTATAAAGTCCCAGGTCACTACTGTGGTCGACACACTTCATACTATAGTAAAGACTGTAAAGTCCCAGGTCACTACTGTGGTCGACACACTTCATCCTATAGTAAAGACTATAAAGTCCCAGGTCACTACTGTGGTCGACACACTTCATCCTATAGTAAAGACTATAAAGTCACAGGTCACAACTGTGGTCGACACACTTCATCCTATAGTAAAGACTATAAAGTCCCAGGTCACTACTGTGGTCGACACACATCATACTATAGTAAAGACTATAAAGTCCCAGGTCACCATTATGGTCGAAACACTTCATCCTATAGTAAAGACTATAAAGTCCCAGGTCACTACTGTGGTCGACACACTTCATCCTATAGTAAAGACTATAAAGTCCCAGGTCACTACTGTGGTCGACACACTTCATCCTATAGTAAAGATAATAAAGTCCCAGGTCACTACTGTGGTCGACACACTTCATACTATAGTAAAGACTATAAAGTCCCAGGTCACTACTGTGGTCGACACACTTCATACTACAGTAAAGACAATAAAGTCCCAGGTCACTACTGTGGTCGACACACTTCATCCTATAGTAAAGACTATAAAGTCCCAGGTCACTACTGTGGTCGACACACTTCATCCTATAGTAAAGACTATAAAGTCCCAGGTCTCTACTGTGGTCGACACACTTCATCCTATATTAATGACTATAAAGTCCCAGGTCCCTACTGTGGCCGACACACTTCATACTATAGTAAAGACTATAAAGTCCCAGGTCACTACTGTGGTCGACACACTTCATCCTATAGTAAAGACTATAAAGTCCCAGGTCACTACTGTGGTCGACACACTTCATCCTATAGTAAAGACTATAAAGTCACAGGTCACAACTGTGGTCGACACACTTCATCCTATAGTAAAGACTATAAAGTCCCAGGTCACTACTGTGGTCGACACACTTCATCCTATAGTAAAGACTATAAAGTCCCAGGTCACTACTGTGGTCGACACACTTCATCCTATAGTAAAGACTATAAAGTCCCAGGTCACTACTGTGGTCGACACGCTTCATACTATAGTAAAGTCTATAAAGTCCCAGGTCACTACTGTGGTCGACACACTTCATGCTATAGTAAAGACTATAAAGTCCCAGGTCACTACTGTGGTCGACACACTTCATACTAGAGTAAAGACTATAAAGTCCCAGGTCACTACTGTGGTCGATACACTTCATACTATAGTAAAGACTATAAAGTCCCAGGTCACTACTGTGGTCGACACACTTCATCCTATATTAAAGACTATAAAGTCCCAGATCCCTACTGTGGTCGACACACTTCATCCTATAGTAAAGACTATAAAGTCCCAGGTCACTACTGTGGTCGACACACGTCATAATATAGTAAAGACTATAAAGTCCCAGGTCACTACTGTGGTCGACACACTTCATCCTACAGTAAAGACTATAAAGTCCCAGGTCACTACTGTGGTCGACACACTTCATACTATAGTAAAGACTATAAAGTCCCAGGTCCCTACTGTGGTCGACACACTTCATCCTATAGTAAAGACTATAAAGTCCCAGGTCACTGCTGTGGTCGACACACTTCATCCTATAGTAAATACTATAAAGTCCCAGATCACTACTGTGGTCGACACACTTCATACTATAGTAAAGACTATAAAGTCCCAGGTCACTACTGTGGTCGACACACTTCATACTATAGTAAAGACTATAAAGTCCCAGGTCACTACTGTCGTCGAAACACTTCATACTATAGTAAAGAATATAAAGTCCCAGGTCCCTACTGTGGTCGACACACTGCATCCTATAGTAAAGACTATAAAGTCCCAGGTCACTACTGTGGTCGACACACTTCATCCTATAGAAAAGACTATAAAGTCCCAGGTCCCTACTGTGGTCGACATACTTCATCCTATAGTAAAGACTATAAAGTCCCAGGTCACTACTGTGGTCGACACACTTCATACTATAGTAAAGACTATAAAGTCCCAGGTCACTACTGTGGTCGACACACTTCATACTATAGTAAAGACTATAAAGTCCCAGGTCACTACTGTGGTCGACACACTTCATCCTATAGTAAAGACTATAAAGTCCCAGGTCCCTACTGTGGTCGACATACTTCATCCTATAGTAAAGACTATAAAGACCCAGGTCACTACTGTGGTCGACACACTTCATCCTATAGTAAAGACTATAAAGTCCCAGGTCACTACTGTGGTCGACACACTTCATACTATAGTAAAGACTATAAAGTCCCAGGTCACTACTGTGGTCGACACACTTCATCCTATAGTAAAGACTATAAAGTCCCAGGTCCCTACTGTGGTCGACATACTTCATCCTATAGTAAAGACTATAAAGTCCCAGGTCACTACTGTGGTCGACACACTTCATCCTATAGTAAAGACTATAAAGTCACAGGTCACAACTGTGGTCGACAGACTTCATCCTATAGTAAAGACTATAAAGTCCCAGGTCACTACTGTGGTCGACACACTTCATACTATAGTAAAGACTATAAAGTCCCAGGTCACTACTGTGGTCGACACACTTCATCCTATAGTAAAGACTATAAAGCCCCAGGTCACTACTGTGGTCGACACACTTCATACTATAGTAAAGACTATAAAGTCCCAGGTCACTACTGTGGTCGACACACTTCAACCTATAGTAAAGACTATAAAGTCCCAGGTCACTACTGTGGTCGACACACTTCATCCTATATTAAAGACTATGAAGTCCCAGGTCCCTACTGTGGTCGACACACTTCATACTATAGTAAAGACTATAAAGTCCCAGGTCACTACTGTGGTCGACACATTCATACTATAGTAAAGACTATAAAGTCCCAGGTCATTGCTGTGGTCGACACACTTCATCCTATAGTAAAGACTATAAAGTCCCAGGTCACTACTGTGGTCGACACACTTAATACTATAGTAAAAACTATAAAGTCCCAGGTCACTACTGTGGTCGACACACTTCATACTATAGTAAAGACTATAAAGTCCCAGGTGACTACTGTGGTCGACACACTTCATACTATAGTAAAGACTATAAAGTCCCAGGTCACTACTGTGGTCGACACACTTCATCCTATAGTAAAGACTATAAAGTCCCAGGTCACTACTGTGGCCGACACACTTCATACTATAGTAAAGACTATAAAGTCCCAGGTCACTACTGTGGTCGACACACTTCATCCTATATTAAAGACTATGAAGTCCCAGGTCACTACTGTGGTCGACACACTTTATCCTACAGTAAAGACTATAAAGTCCCAGGTCACTACTGTGGTCGACACACTTCATCCTATAGTAAAGAGTATAAAGTCCCAGGTCACTACTGTGGTCGACACACTTCATCCTATATTAAAGACTATGAAGTCCCAGGTCCCTACTGTGGTCGACACACTTCATACTATAGTAAAGACTATAAAGTCCCAGGTCACTACTGTGGTCGACACACTTCATCCTATAGTAAAGACTATAAAGTCCCAGGTCACTACTGTGGTCTACACACTTCATCCTATAGTAAAGACTATAAAGTCCCAGGTCACTACTGTGGTCGACACACTTCATACTATAGTAAAGACTATAAAGTCCCAGGTCACTACTGTGGTCGACACACTTCATACTATAGTAAAGACTATAAAGTCCCAGGTCATTGCTGTGGTCGACACACTTCATCCTATAGTAAAGATTATAAAGTCCCAGGTCACTACTGTGGTCGACACACTTAATACTATAGTAAAGACTATAAAGTCCCAGGTCACTACTGTGGTCGACACACTTCATCCTATATTAAAGACTATGAAGTCCCAGGTCCCTACTGTGGTCGACACACTTCATACTATAGTAAAGACTATAAAGTCCCAGGTCACTACTGTGGTCGAGACACTTCATACTATAGTAAAGACTATAAAGTCCCAGGTCATTGCTGTGGTCGACACACTTCATCCTATAGTAAAGACTATAAAGTCCCAGGTCACTACTGTGGTCGACACACTTAATACTATAGTAAAAACGATAAAGTCCCAGGTCACTACTGTGGTCGACACACTTCATACTATAGTAAAGACTATAAAGTCCCAGGTGACTACTGTGGTCGACACACTTCATACTATAGTAAAGACTATAAAGTCCCAGGTCACTACTGTGGTCGACACACTTCATACTATAGTAAAGACTATAAAGTCCCAGGTCACTACTGAGGTCGACACACTTCAACCTTTAGTAAAGACTATAAAGTCCCAGGTCACTACTATGGTCGACACACTTCATCCTATAGTAAAGACTATAAAGTCCCAGGTCACTACTGTGGTCGAGACACTTCATACTATAGTAAAGACTATAAAGTCCCAGGTCATTGCTGTGGTCGACACACTTCATCCTATAGTAAAGACTATAAAGTCCCAGGTCACTACTGTGGTCGACACACTTAATACTATAGTAAAAACTATAAAGTCCCAGGTCACTACTGTGGTCGACACACTTCATACTATAGTAAAGACTATAAAGTCCCAGGTGACTACTGTGGTCGACACACTTCATACTATAGTAAAGACTATAAAGTCCCAGGTCACTACTGTGGTCGACACACTTCATACTATAGTAAAGACTATAAAGTCCCAGGTCACTACTGTGGTCGACACACTTCATACTATAGTAAAGACTATAAAGTCCCAGGTCACTACTGTGGTCGACACACTTCATACTATAGTAAAGAATATAAAGTCCCAGGTCACTACTGTGGTCGACACACTTCATACTATAGTAAAGACTATAAAGTCCCAGGTCACTACTGTGGTCGACACAATTCATACTATAGGAAAGACTATAAAGTCCCAGGTCACTACTGTGGTCGACACACTTCATCCTATAGTAAAGACTATAAAGTCCCAGGTCACTACTGTGGTCGACACACTTCATCCTATAGTAAAGACTATAAAGTCCCAGGTCACTACTGAGGTCGACACACTTCAACCTTTAGTAAAGACTATAAAGTCCCAGGTCACTACTGTGGTTTTCACACTTCATCCTATAGTAAGGACTATAAAGTCACAGGTCACTACTATGGTCGACACACTTCATCCTATAGTAAAGACTATAAAGCCCCAGGTCACTACTGTGGTCGACACACTTCATCCTATAGTAAAGGCTATAAAGTCCCAGGTCACTAATATGGTCGACACACTTCATACTATAGTAAAGACTATAAGGTCCCAGGTCACTACTGTGGTCGACACACTTCATCCTATATTAAAGACTATAAAGTCCCAGGTCACTACTGTGGTCGACACACTTCATACTATAGTAAAGAATATAAAGTCCCAGGTCACTACTGTGGTCGACACACTTCATACTATAGTAAAGACTATAAAGTCCCAGGTCACTACTGTGGTCGACACAATTCATACTATAGTAAAGACTATAAAGTCCCAGGTCACTACTGTGGTCGCCACACTTCATCCTATAGTAAAGAATATAAAGTCCCAGGTCCCTACTGTGGTCGACACACTTTATACTATAGTAAAGACTATAAAGTCCCAGGTCACTACTGTGGTCGCCACACTTCATCCTATATTAAAGACTATAAAGTCCCAGGTCACTACTGTGGTCGACACACTTCATCCTATAGTAAAGACTATAAAGTCCCAGGTCACTACTGTGGTCGACACACTTCATCCTATAGTAAAGAATATAAAGTCCCAGGTCCCTACTGTGGTCGACACACTTCATACTATAGTAAAGACTATAAAGTCCCAGGTCACTCCTGTGGTCGCCACACTTCATCCTATATTAAAGACTATAAAGTCCCAGGTCACTACTGTGGTCGACACACTTCATCCTATATTAAAGACTATAAAGTCCCAGGTCACTACTGTGGTCGACACACTTCATCCTATAGTAAAGACTATGAAGTCCCAGGTCACTACTGTGGTCGACACACTTCATACTATAGTAAAGACTATAAAGTCCCAGGTCACTACTGTGGTGGACACACTTCAACCTATAGTAAAGACTATAAAGTCCCAGGTCACTACTGTGGTCGACACACTTCATACTATAGTAAAGACTGTAAAGTCCCAGGTCACTACTGTGGTCGACACACTTCATCCTATAGTAAAGACTATAAAGTCCCAGGTCACTACTGTGGTCGACACACTTCATCCTACAGTAAAGACTATAAAGTCCCAGGTCACTACTGTGGTCGACACACTTCATCCTATAGTAAAGTCTATAAAGTCCTAGGTCACTACTGTGGTCGACACACTTCATACTATAGTAAAGACAATAAAGTCCCAGGTCACTACTGTCGTCGACATACTTCATCCTATAGTAAAGACTATAAAGTCCCAGGTCACTACTGTGGTCGACACACTTCATACTATAGTAAAGACTATAAAGTCCCAGGTCACCATTATGGTCGAAACACTTCATCCTATAGTAAAGACTATAAAGTCCCAGGTCACTACTGTGGTCGACACACTTCATCCTATAGTAAAGACTATAAAGTCCCAGGTCACTACTGTGGTCGACACACTTCATCCTATAGTAAAGATAATAAAGTCCCAGGTCACTACTGTGGTCGACACACTTCATACTATAGTAAAGACTATAAAGTCCCAGGTCACTACTGTGGTCGACACACTTCATACTACAGTAAAGACAATAAAGTCCCAGGTCACTACTGTGGTCGACACACTTCATCCTATAGTAAAGACTATAAAGTCCCAGGTCACTACTGTGGTCGACACACTTCATACTATAGTAAAGACTATGAAGTCCCAGGTCACTACTGTGGTTTTCACACTTCATCCTATAGTAAAGACTATAAAGTCCCAGGTCACTACTGTGGTCGACACACTTCATCCTATAGTAAAGACTATGAAGTCCCAGGTCACTAATGTGGTTTTCAAACTTCATCCTATAGTAAAGTTAATAAAGTCCCAGGTCACTACTGTGGTCGACACACTTCATACTATAGTAAAGACTATAAAGTCCCAGGTCACTACTGTGGTCGACACACTTCAACCTATAGTAAAGACTATAAAGTCCCAGGTCACTACTGTGGTCGACACACTTCATACTATAGTAAAGACTATAAAGTCGCAGGTCATTGCTGTGGTCGACACACTTCATCCTATAGTAAAGATTATAAAGTCCCAGGTCACTACTGTGGTCGACACACTTAATACTATAGTAAGACTATAAAGTCCCAGGTCACTACTGTGGTCGACACACTTCATCCTATATTAAAGACTATGAAGTCCCAGGTCCCTACTGTGGTCGACACACTTCATACTATAGTAAAGACTATAAAGTCCCAGGTCACTACTGTCGTCGACACACTTCATACTTTAGTAAAGACTATAAAGTCCCAGGTCATTGCTGTGGTCGACACACTTCATCCTATAGTAAAGACTATAAAGTCCCAGGTCACTACTGTGGTCGACACACTTAATACTATAGTAAAAACTATAAAGTCCCAGGTCACTACTGTGGTCGACACACTTCATACTATAGTAAAGACTATAAAGTCCCAGGTGACTACTGTGGTCGACACACTTCATACTATAGTAAAGACTATAAAGTCCCAGGTCACTACTGTGGTCGACACACTTCATCCTATAGTAAAGACTATAAAGTCCCAGGTCACTACTGTGGTCGACACACTTCATACTATAGTAAAGACTATAAAGTCCCAGGTCACTACTGTGGTCGACACACCTCATCCTATATTAAAGACTATGAAGTCCCAGGTCCCTACTGTGGTCGACACACTTAATACTATATTAAAGACTATAAAGCCCCAGGTCACTACTGTGGGCGACACACTTCACACTATAGTAAAGACTATAAAGTCCCAGGTCACTACTGTGGTCGACACACTTCATCCTATAGTAAAGACTATAAAGTCCCAGGTCACTACTGTGGTCGACATACTTCATACTATAGTAAAAACTATAATGTCCCAGGTCACTACTGTGGTCGACACACTTCATACTATAGTAAAGACTATAAATTCCCAGGTCACTACTGTGGTCGACACACTTCATACTATAGTAAAGACTATAAAGTCCCAGGTCACTACTGTGGTCGACACACTTCATCCTATAGTAAAGACTATAAAGTCCCAGGTCACTACTGTGGTCGACACACTTCATCCTATAGTAAAGACTATAAAGTCCCAGGTCACTACTGTGGTCGACACACTTCATACTATAGTAAAGACTATACAGTCCCAGGTCACTAATGTGGTCGACACACTTCATACTATAGTAAAGACTATAAAGTCCCAGGTCACTACTGTGGTCGACACACTTCATACTATAGTAAAGACTATAAAGTCCCAGGTCACTACTGTGGTCGACACAATTCATCCTATAGTAAAGACTATAAAGTCCCAGGTCACTACTGTGGTCGACACACTTCATCCTATAGTAAAGACTATAAAGTCCCAGGTCACTACTGTGGTCGACACACTTCATACTATAGTAAAGACTATAAAGTCCCAGGTCACTACTGTGGTCGACACACTCCATCCTATAGTAAAGACTATAAAGTCCCAGGTCACTACTGTGGTTGACACACTTCATCCTATAGTAAAGACTATAAAGTCCCAGGTCACTACTGAGGTCGACACACTTCAACCTTTAGTAAAGACTATAAAGTACCAGGTCACTACTATGGTCGACACACTTCATCCTATAGTAAAGACTATAAAGTCCCAGGTCACTACTGTGGTCGACACACTTCATACTATAGTAAAGACTATAAAGTCCCAGGTCACTACTGTGGTCGACACACTTCATACTATAGTAAAGACTATAAACTCCCAGGTCACTACTGTGGTCGACACACTTCATACTATAGTAAAGAATATAAAGTCCCAGGTCACTACTGTGGTCGACACACTTCATACTATAGTAAAGACTATAAAGTCCCAGGTCACTACTGTGGTCGACACAATTCATACTACAGTAAAGACTATAAAGTCCCAGGTCACTACTGTGGTCGACACACTTCATCCTATAGTAAAGACTATAAAGTCCCAGGTCACTACTGTGGTCGACACACTTCATCCTATAGTAAAGACTATAAAGTCCCAGGTCACTACTGAGGTCGACACACTTCAACCTTTAGTAAAGACTATAAAGTCCCAGGTCACTACTGTGGTTTTCACACTTCATCCTATAGTAAGGACTATAAAGTCACAGGTCACTACTATGGTCGACACACTTCATCCTATAGTAAAGACTATAAAGCCCCAGGTCACTACTGTGGTCGACACACTTCATCCTATAGTAAAGGCTATAAAGTCCCAGGTCACTAATATGGTCGACACACTTCATACTATAGTAAAGACTATAAAGTCCCAGGTCACTACTGTGGTCGACACACTTCATCCTATATTAAAGATTATAAAGTCCCAGGTCACTACTGTGGTCGACACACTTCATACTATAGTAAAGAATATAAAGTCCCAGGTCACTACTGTGGTCGACACACTTCATACTATAGTAAAGACTATAAAGTCCCAGGTCACTACTGTGGTCGACACAATTCATACTATAGTAAAGACTATAAAGTCCCAGGTCACTACTGTGGTCGCCACACTTCATCCTATAGTAAAGACTATAAAGTCCCAGGTCACTACTGTGGTCGACACACTTCATCCTATAGTAAAGACTATAAAGTCCCAGGTCACTACTGAGGTCGACACACTTCAACATTTAGTAAAGACTATAAAGTCCCAGGTCACTACTGTGGTTTTCACACTTCATCCTATAGTAAGGACTATAAAGTCACAGGTCACTACTATGGTCGACACACTTCATCCTATAGTAAAGACTATAAAGCCCCAGGTCACTACTGTGGTCGACACACTTCATCCTATAGTAAAGGCTATAAAGTCCCAGGTCACTAATATGGTCGACACACTTCATACTATAGTAAAGACTATAAGGTCCCAGGTCACTACTGTGGTCGACACACTTCATCCTATATTAAAGACTATAAAGTCCCAGGTCACTACTGTGGTCGACACACTTCATACTATAGTAAAGAATATAAAGTCCCAGGTCACTACTGTGGTCGACACACTTCATACTATAGTAAAGACTATAAAGTCCCAGGTCACTACTGTGGTCGACACAATTCATACTATAGTAAAGACTATAAAGTCCCAGGTCACTACTGTGGTCGCCACACTTCATCCTATAGTAAAGAATATAAAGTCCCAGGTCCCTACTGTGGTCGACACACTTTATACTATAGTAAAGACTATAAAGTCCCAGGTCACTACTGTGGTCGCCACACTTCATCCTATATTAAAGACTATAAAGTCCCAGGTCACTACTGTGGTCGACACACTTCATCCTATAGTAAAGACTATAAAGTCCCAGGTCACTACTGTGGTCGACACACTTCATCCTATAGTAAAGAATATAAAGTCCCAGGTCCCTACTGTGGTCGACACACTTCATACTATAGTAAAGACTATAAAGTCCCAGGTCACTCCTGTGGTCGCCACACTTCATCCTATATTAAAGACTATAAAGTCCCAGGTCACTACTGTGGTCGACACACTTCATCCTATATTAAAGACTATAAAGTCCCAGGTCACTACTGTGGTCGACACACTTCATCCTATAGTAAAGACTATGAAGTCCCAGGTCACTACTGTGGTCGACACACTTCATACTATAGTAAAGACTATAAAGTCCCAGGTCACTACTGTGGTGGACACACTTCAACCTATAGTAAAGACTATAAAGTCCCAGGTCACTACTGTGGTCGACACACTTCATACTATAGTAAAGACTGTAAAGTCCCAGGTCACTACTGTGGTCGACACACTTCATCCTATAGTAAAGACTATAAAGTCCCAGGTCACTACTGTGGTCGACACACTTCATCCTACAGTAAAGACTATAAAGTCCCAGGTCACTACTGTGGTCGACACACTTCATCCTATAGTAAAGTCTATAAAGTCCTAGGTCACTACTGTGGTCGACACACTTCATACTATAGTAAAGACAATAAAGTCCCAGGTCACTACTGTCGTCGACATACTTCATCCTATAGTAAAGACTATAAAGTCCCAGGTCACTACTGTGGTCGACACACTTCATACTATAGTAAAGACTATAAAGTCCCAGGTCACCATTATGGTCGAAACACTTCATCCTATAGTAAAGACTATAAAGTCCCAGGTCACTACTGTGGTCGACACACTTCATCCTATAGTAAAGACTATAAAGTCCCAGGTCACTACTGTGGTCGACACACTTCATCCTATAGTAAAGATAATAAAGTCCCAGGTCACTACTGTGGTCGACACACTTCATACTATAGTAAAGACAATAAAGTCCCAGGTCACTACTGTGGTCGACACACTTCATCCTATAGTAAAGACTATAAAGTCCCAGGTCACTACTGTGGTCGACACACTTCATACTATAGTAAAGACTATGAAGTCACAGGTCACTACTGTGGTTTTCACACTTCATCCTATAGTAAAGACTATAAAGTCCCAGGTCACTACTGTGGTCGACACACTTCATCCTATAGTAAAGACTATGAAGTCCCAGGTCACTAATGTGGTTTTCAAACTTCATCCTATAGTAAAGTTAATAAAGTCCCAGGTCACTACTGTGGTCGACACACTTCATACTATAGTAAAGACTATAAAGTCCCAGGTCACTACTGTGGTCGACACACTTCATCCTATAGTAAAGACTATAAAGCCCCAGGTCACTACTGTGGTCGACACACTTCATACTATAGTAAAGACTATAAAGTCCCAGGTCACTACTGTGGTCGACACACTTCAACCTATAGTAAAGACTATAAAGTCCCAGGTCACTACTGTGGTCGACACACTTCATACTATAGTAAAGACTATAAAGTCGCAGGTCATTGCTGTGGTCGACACACTTCATCCTATAGTAAAGATTATAAAGTCCCAGGTCACTACTGTGGTCGACACACTTAATACTATAGTAAAGACTATAAAGTCCCAGGTCACTACTGTGGTCGACACACTTCATCCTATATTAAAGACTATGAAGTCCCAGGTCCCTACTGTGGTCGACACACTTCATACTATAGTAAAGACTATAAAGTCCCAGGTCACTACTGTCGTCGACACACTTCATACTTTAGTAAAGACTATAAAGTCCCAGGTCATTGCTGTGGTCGACACACTTCATCCTATAGTAAAGACTATAAAGTCCCAGGTCACTACTGTGGTCGACACACTTAATACTATAGTAAAAACTATAAAGTCCCAGGTCACTACTGTGGTCGACACACTTCATACTATAGTAAAGACTATAAAGTCCCAGGTGACTACTGTGGTCGACACACTTCATACTATAGTAAAGACTATAAAGTCCCAGGTCACTACTGTGGTCGACACACTTCATCCTATAGTAAAGACTATAAAGTCCCAGGTCACTACTGTGGTCGACACACTTCATACTATAGTAAAGACTATAAAGTCCCAGGTCACTACTGTGGTCGACACACCTCATCCTATATTAAAGACTATGAAGTCCCAGGTCCCTACTGTGGTCGACACACTTAATACTATATTAAAGACTATAAAGCCCCAGGTCACTACTGTGGTCGACACACTTCACACTATAGTAAAGACTATAAAGTCCCAGGTCACTACTGTGGTCGACACACTTCATCCTATAGTAAAGACTATAAAGTCCCAGGTCACTACTGTGGTCGACACACTTCATACTATAGTAAAAACTATAATGTCCCAGGTCACTACTGTGGTCGACACACTTCATCCTATAGTAAAGACTATAAATTCCCAGGTCACTACTGTGGTCGACACACTTCATACTATAGTAAAGACTATAAAGTCCCAGGTCACTACTGTGGTCGACACACTTCATCCTATAGTAAAGACTATAAAGTCCCAGGTCACTACTGTGGTCGACACACTTCATCCTATAGTAAAGACTATAAAGTCCCAGGTCACTACTGTGGTCGACACACTTCATACTATAGTAAAGACTATACAGTCCCAGGTCACTAATGTGGTCGACACACTTCATACTATAGTAAAGACTATAAAGTCCCAGGTCACTACTGTGGTCGACACACTTCATACTATAGTAAAGACTATAAAGTCCCAGGTCACTACTGTGGTCGACACAATTCATCCTATAGTAAAGACTATAAAGTCCCAGGTCACTACTGTGGTCGACACACTTCATCCTATAGTAAAGACTATAAAGTCCCAGGTCACTACTGTGGTCGACACACTTCATACTATAGTAAAGACTATAAAGTCCCAGGTCACTACTGTGGTCGACACACTTCATACTATAGTAAAGACTATAAAGTCCCAGGTCACTACTGTGGTTGACACACTTCATCCTATAGTAAAGACTATAAAGTCCCAGGTCACTACTGAGGTCGACACACTTCAACCTTTAGTAAAGACTATAAAGTACCAGGTCACTACTATGGTCGACACACTTCATCCTATAGTAAAGACTATAAAGTCCCAGGTCACTACTGTGGTCGACACACTTCATACTATAGTAAAGACTATAAAGTCCCAGGTCACTACTGTGGTCGACACACTTCATACTATAGTAAAGACTATAAACTCCCAGGTCACTACTGTGGTCGACACACTTCATACTATAGTAAAAAATATAAAGTCCCAGGTCACTACTGTGGTCGACACACTTCATACTATAGTAAAGACTATAAAGTCCCAGGTCACTACTGTGGTCGACACAATTCATACTACAGTAAAGACTATAAAGTCCCAGGTCACTACTGTGGTCGACACACTTCATCCTATAGTAAAGACTATAAAGTCCCAGGTCACTACTGTGGTCGACACACTTCATCCTATAGTAAAGACTATAAAGTCCCAGGTCACTACTGAGGTCGACACACTTCAACCTTTAGTAAAGACTATAAAGTCCCAGGTCACTACTGTGGTTTTCACACTTCATCCTATAGTAAGGACTATAAAGTCACAGGTCACTACTATGGTCGACACACTTCATCCTATAGTAAAGACTATAAAGCCCCAGGTCACTACTGTGGTCGACACACTTCATCCTATAGTAAAGGCTATAAAGTCCCAGGTCACTAATATGGTCGACACACTTCATACTATAGTAAAGACTATAAAGTCCCAGGTCACTACTGTGGTCGACACACTTCATCCTATATTAAAGATTATAAAGTCCCAGGTCACTACTGTGGTCGACACACTTCATACTATAGTAAAGAATATAAAGTCCCAGGTCACTACTGTGGTCGACACACTTCATACTATAGTAAAGACTATAAAGTCCCAGGTCACTACTGTGGTCGACACAATTCATACTATAGTAAAGACTATAAAGTCCCAGGTCACTACTGTGGTCGCCACACTTCATCCTATAGTAAATAATATAAAGTCCCAGGTCCCTACTGTGGTCGACACACTTTATACTATAGTAAAGACTATAAAGTCCCAGGTCACTACTGTGGTCGCCACACTTCATACTATAGTAAAGACTATAAAGTCCAAGGTCACTACTGTGGTCGACACACCTCATCCTATATTAAAGACTATGAAGTCCCAGGTCCCTACTGTGGTCGACACACTTAATACTATATTAAAGACTATAAAGCCCCAGGTCACTACTGTGGTCGACACACTTCACACTATAGTAAAGACTATAAAGTCCCAGGTCACTACTGTGGTCGACACACTTCATCCTATAGTAAAGACTATAAAGTCCCAGGTCACTACTGTGGTCGACACACTTCATACTATAGTAAAAACTATAATGTCCCAGGTCACTACTGTGGTCGACACACTTCATACTATAGTAAAGACTATAAAATCCCAGGTCACTACTGTGGTCGACACACTTCATACTATAGTAAAGACTATAAAGTCCCAGGTCACTACTGTGGTCGACACACTTCATCCTATAGTAAAGACTATAAAGTCCCAGGTCACTACTGTGGTCGACACACTTCATCCTATAGTAAAGACTATAAAGTCCCAGGTCACTACTGTGGTCGACACACTTCATACTATAGTAAAGACTATACAGTCCCAGGTCACTAATGTGGTCGACACACTTCATACTATAGTAAAGACTATAAAGTCCCAGGTCACTACTGTGGTCGACACACTTCATACTATAGTAAAGACTATAAAGTCCCAGGTCACTACTGTGGTCGACACAATTCATCCTATAGTAAAGACTATAAAGTCCCAGGTCACTACTGTGGTCGACACACTTCATACTATAGTAAAGACTATAAAGTCCCAGGTCACTACTGTGGTCGACACACTCCATCCTATAGTAAAGACTATAAAGTCCCAGGTCACTACTGTGGTTGACACACTTCATCCTATAGTAAAGACTATAAAGTCCCAGGTCACTACTGAGGTCGACACACTTCAACCTTTAGTAAAGACTATAAAGTCCCAGGTCACTACTATGGTCGACACACTTCATCCTATAGTAAAGACTATAAAGTCCCAGGTCACTACTGTGGTCGACACACTTCATACTATAGTAAAGACTATAAAGTCCCAGGTCACTACTGTGGTCGACACACTTCATACTATAGTAAAGACTATAAAGTCCCAGGTCACTACTGTGATCGACACACTTCATACTATAGTAAAGAATATAAAGTCCCAGGTCACTACTGTGGTCGACACACTTCATACTATAGTAAAGACTATAAAGTCCCAGGTCACTACTGTGGTCGACACAATTCATCCTATAGTAAAGACTATAAAGTCCCAGGTCACTACTGAGGTCGACACACTTCAACCTTTAGTAAAGACTATAAAGTCCCAGGTCACTACTGTGGTTTTCACACTTCATCCTATAGTAAGGACTATAAAGTCACAGGTCACTACTATGGTCGACACACTTCATCCTATAGTAAAGACTATAAAGCCCCAGGTCACTACTGTGGTCGACACACTTCATCCTATAGTAAAGGCTATAAAGTCCCAGGTCACTAATATGGTCGACACACTTCATACTATAGTAAAGACTATAAAGTCCCAGGTCACTACTGTGGTCGACACACTTCATCCTATATTAAAGACTATAAAGTCCCAGGTCACTACTGTGGTCGACACACTTCATCCTATAGTAAAGACTATAAAGTCCCATGTCACTACTGTGGTCGACACACTTCATACTATAGTAAAGAATATAAAGTCCCAGGTCACTACTGTGGTCGACACACTTCATCCTATAGTAAAGACTATACAGTCCCAGGTCACTAATGTGGTCGACACACTTCATACTATAGTAAAGACTATAAAGTCCCAGGTCACTACTGTGGTCGACACACTTCATACTATAGTAAAGACTATAAAGTCCCAGGTCACTACTGTGGTCGACACAATTCATCCTATAGTAAAGACTATAAAGTCCCAGGTCACTACTGTGGTCGACACACTTCATACTATAGTAAAGACTATAAAGTCCCAGGTCACTACTGTGGTCGACACACTTCATACTATAGTAAAGACTATAAAGTCCCAGGTCACTACTGTGGTCGACACAATTCATCCTATAGTAAAGACTATAAAGTCCCAGGTCACTACTGTGGTCGACACACTTCATCCTATAGTAAAGACTATAAAGTCCCAGGTCACTACTGTGGTCGACACACTTCATACTATAGTAAAGACTATAAAGTCCCAGGTCACTACTGTGGTCGACACACTTCATACTATAGTAAAGACTATAAAGTCCCAGGTCACTACTGTGGTTGACACACTTCATCCTATAGTAAAGACTATAAAGTCCCAGGTCACTACTGAGGTCGACACACTTCAACCTTTAGTAAAGACTATAAAGTACCAGGTCACTACTATGGTCGACACACTTCATCCTATAGTAAAGACTATAAAGTCCCAGGTCACTACTGTGGTCGACACACTTCATACTATAGTAAAGACTATAAAGTCCCAGGTCACTACTGTGGTCGACACACTTCATTCTATAGTAAAGACTATAAACTCCCAGGTCACTACTGTGGTCGACACACTTCATACTATAGTAAAAAATATAAAGTCCCAGGTCACTACTGTGGTCGACACACTTCATACTATAGTAAAGACTATAAAGTCCCAGGTCACTACTGTGGTCGACACAATTCATACTACAGTAAAGACTATAAAGTCCCAGGTCACTACTGTGGTCGACACACTTCATCCTATAGTAAAGACTATAAAGTCCCAGGTCACTACTGTGGTCGACACACTTCATCCTATAGTAAAGACTATAAAGTCCCAGGTCACTACTGAGGTCGACACACTTCAACCTTTAGTAAAGACTATAAAGTCCCAGGTCACTACTGTGGTTTTCACACTTCATCCTATAGTAAGGACTATAAAGTCACAGGTCACTACTATGGTCGACACACTTCATCCTATAGTAAAGACTATAAAGCCCCAGGTCACTACTGTGGTCGACACACTTCATCCTATAGTAAAGGCTATAAAGTCCCAGGTCACTAATATGGTCGACACACTTCATACTATAGTAAAGACTATAAAGTCCCAGGTCACTACTGTGGTCGACACACTTCATCCTATATTAAAGATTATAAAGTCCCAGGTCACTACTGTGGTCGACACACTTCATACTATAGTAAAGAATATAAAGTCCCAGGTCACTACTGTGGTCGACACACTTCATACTATAGTAAAGACTATAAAGTCCCAGGTCACTACTGTGCTCGACACAGTTCATACTATAGTAAAGACTATAAAGTCCCAGGTCACTACTGTGGTCGCCACACTTCATCCTATAGTAAATAATATAAAGTCCCAGGTCCCTACTGTGGTCGACACACTTTATACTATAGTAAAGACTATAAAGTCCCAGGTCACTACTGTGGTCGCCACACTTCATACTATAGTAAAGACTATAAAGTCCAAGGTCACTACTGTGGTCGACACACCTCATCCTATATTAAAGACTATGAAGTCCCAGGTCCCTACTGTGGTCGACACACTTAATACTATATTAAAGACTATAAAGCCCCAGGTCACTACTGTGGTCGACACACTTCACACTATAGTAAAGACTATAAAGTCCCAGGTCACTACTGTGGTCGACACACTTCATCCTATAGTAAAGACTATAAAGTCCCAGGTCACTACTGTGGTCGACACACTTCATACTATAGTAAAAACTATAATGTCCCAGGTAGCTACTGTGGTCGACACACTTCATACTATAGTAAAGACTATAAATTCCCAGGTCACTACTGAGGTCGACACACTTCATACTATAGTAAAGACTATAAAGTCCCAGGTCACTACTGTGGTCGACACACTTCATCCTATAGTAAAGACTATAAAGTCCCAGGTCACTACTGTGGTCGACACACTTCATCCTATAGTAAAGACTATAAAGTCCCAGGTCACTACTGTGGTCGACACACTTCATACTATAGTAAAGACTATACAGTCCCAGGTCACTAATGTGGTCGACACACTTCATACTATAGTAAAGACTATAAAGTCCCAGGTCACTACTGTGGTCGACACACTTCATACTATAGTAAAGACTATAAAGTCCCAGGTCACTACTGTGGTCGACACAATTCATCCTATAGTAAAGACTATAAAGTCCCAGGTCACTACTGTGGTCGACACACTTCATACTATAGTAAAGACTATAAAGTCCCAGGTCACTACTGTGGTCGACACACTCCATCCTATAGTAAAGACTATAAAGTCCCAGGTCACTACTGTGGTTGACACACTTCATCCTATAGTAAAGACTATAAAGTCCCAGGTCACTACTGAGGTCGACACACTTCAACCTTTAGTAAAGACTATAAAGTCCCAGGTCACTACTATGGTCGACACACTTCATCCTATAGTAAAGACTATAAAGTCCCAGGTCACTACTGTGGTCGACACACTTCATACTATAGTAAAGACTATAAAGACCCAGGTCACTACTGTGGTCGACACACTTCATACTATAGTAAAGACTATAAAGTCCCAGGTCACTACTGTGATCGACACACTTCATACTATAGTAAAGAATATAAAGTCCCAGGTCACTACTGTGGTCGACACACTTCATACTATAGTAAAGACTATAAAGTCCCAGGTCACTACTGTGGTCGACACAATTCATCCTATAGTAAAGACTATAAAGTCCCAGGTCACTACTGAGGTCGACACACTTCAACCTTTAGTAAAGACTATAAAGTCCCAGGTCACTACTGTGGTTTTCACACTTCATCCTATAGTAAGGACTATAAAGTCACAGGTCACTACTATGGTCGACACACTTCATCCTATAGTAAAGACTATAAAGCCCCAGGTCACTACTGTGGTCGACACACTTCATCCTATAGTAAAGGCTATAAAGTCCCAGGTCACTAATATGGTCGACACACTTCATACTATAGTAAAGACTATAAAGTCCCAGGTCACTACTGTGGTCGACACACTTCATCCTATATTAAAGACTATAAAGTCCCAGGTCACTACTGTGGTCGACACACTTCATCCTATAGTAAAGACTATAAAGTCCCATGTCACTACTGTGGTCGACACACTTCATACTATAGTAAAGAATATAAAGTCCCAGGTCACTACTGTGGTCGACACACTTCATACTATAGTAAAGACTATAAAGTCCCATGTCACTACTGTGGTCGACACACTTCATACTATAGTAAAGAATATAAAGTCCCAGGTCACTACTGTGGTCGACACACTTCATACTATAGTAAAGACTATAAAGTCCCAGGTCACTACTGTGGTCGACACAATTCATACTATAGTAAAGACTATAAAGTCCCAGGTCACTACTGTGGTCGCCACACTTCATCCTATAGTAAAGAATATAAAGTCCCAGGTCCCTACTGTGGTCGACACACTTTATACTATAGTAAAGACTATAAAGTCCCAGGTCACTACTGTGGTCGCCACACTTCATCCTATATTAAAGACTATAAAGTCCCAGGTCACTACTGTGGTCGACACACTTCATCCTATAGTAAAGACTATAAAGTCCCAGGTCACTACTGTGGTCGACACACTTCATCCTATAGTAAAGAATATAAAGTCCCAGGTCCCTACTGTGGTCGACACACTTCATACTATAGTAAAGACTATAAAGTCCCAGGTCACTACTGTGGTCGCCACACTTCATCCTATATTAAAGACTATAAAGTCCCAGGTCACTACTGTGGTCGACACACTTCATCCTATATTAAAGACTATAAAGTCCCAGGTCACTACTGTGGTCGACACACTTCATCCTATAGTAAAGACTATAAAGTCCCAGGTCACTACTGTGGTCGACACACTTCATCCTATATTAAAGACTATAAAGTCCCAGGTCACTACTGTGGTCGACACACTTCATCCTATATTAAAGACTATAAAGTCCCAGGTCACTACTGTGGTCGACACACTTCATCCTATATTAAAGACTATAAAGTCCCAGGTCACTACTGTGGTCGACACACTTCATACTATAGTAAAGACTATAAAGTCCCAGGTCAATACTGTGGTGGACACACTTCAACCTATAGTAAAGACTATAAAGTCCCAGGTCACTACTGTGGTCGACACACTTCATACTATAGTAAAGACTGTAAAGTCCCAGGTCACTACTGTGGTCGACACACTTCATCCTATAGTAAAGACTATAAAGTCCCAGGTCACTACTGTGGTCGACACACTTCATCCTACAGTAAAGACTATAAAGTCCCAGGTCACTACTGTGGTCGACACACTTCATCCTATAGTAACGTCTATAAAGTCCCAGGTCACTACTGTGGTCGACACACTTCATACTATAGTAAAGACAATAAAGTCCCAGGTCACTACTCTCGTCGACATACTTCATCCTATAGTAAAGACTATAAAGTCCCAGGTCACTACTGTGGTCGACACACTTCATACTATAGTAAAGACTATAAAGTCCCAGGTCACCATTATGGGCGAAACACTTCATCCTATAGTAAAGACTATAAAGTCCCAGGTCACTACTGTGGTCGACACACTTCATCCTATAGTAAAGACTATAAAGTCCCAGGTCACTACTGTGGTCGACACACTTCATACTATAGTAAAGACTATAAAGTCCCAGGTCATTACAGTGGTCGACACACTTCATCCTATAGTAAAGATAATAAAGTCCCAGGTCACTACTGTGGTCGACACACTTCATACTATAGTAAAGACTATAAAGTCCCAGGTCACTACTGTGGTCGACACACTTCATACTACAGTAAAGACAATAAAGTCCCAGGTCACTACTGTGGTCGACACACTTCATCCTATAGTAAAGACTATAAAGTCCCAGGTCACTACTGTGGTCGACACACTTCATACTATAGTAAAGACTATGAAGTCCCAGGTCACTACTGTGGTTTTCACACTTCATCCTATAGTAAAGACTATAAAGCCCCAGGTCACTACTGTGGTCGACACACTTCATACTATAGGAAAGACTATAAAGTCCCAGGTCACTACAGTGGTCGACACACTTCATCCTATAGTAAAGACTATAAAGTCCCAGGTCACTACTGTGGTCGACACACTTCATACTATAGTAAAGACTATAAAGTCCCAGGTCACTACTGTGGTCGACACACTTCATCCTATAGTAAAGACTATAAAATCCCAGGTCACTACTGTGGTCGACAGACTTCATCCTATAGTAAAGACTATAAAGTCCCAGGTCACTACTGTGGTCGACACACTTCATCCTATAGTAAAGACTATAAAGTCCCAGGTCACTACTGTGGTCGACAGACTTCATCCTATAGTAAAGACTATAAAGTCCCAGGTCACTACTGTGGTCGACACACTTCATCCTATAGTAAAGACAATAAAGTCCCAGGTCACTACTGTGGTCGACACACTTCATCCTATAGTAAAGACTATAAAGTCCCAGGTCACTACTGTGGTCGACACACTTCATCCTATAGTAAAGACTATAAAGTCCCAGGTCACTACTCTGGTCGACACACTTCATCCTATAGTAAAGACTATAAAGTCCCAGGTCCCTACTGTGGTCGACACACTTCATCCTATAGTAAAGACTATAAAGTCCCAGGTCACTACTGTGGTCGACACACTTCATCCTATAGTAAAGACTATAAAGTCCCAGGTCCCTACTGTGGTCGACACACTTCATCCTATAGTAAAGACTATAAAGCCCCAGGTCACTACTCTGGTCGACACACTTCATCCTATAGTAAAGACTATAAAGTCCCAGGTCACTACTGTGGTCGACACACTTCAACCTATAGTAAAGACAATAAAGTCCCAGGTCACTACTGTGGTCGACACACTTCATCCTATAGTAAAGACTATAAAGTCCCAGGTCACTACTGTGGTTTTCATACTTCATCCTATAGTAAAGACTATAAAGTCACAGGTCACTTCTGTGGTCGACACACTTCATACTATAGTAAAGAGTATAAAGTCCCAGGTCACTACTGTGGTCGACACACTTCATACTATAGTAAAGAGTATAAAGTCCCAGGTCACTACTGTGTTCGACACACTTCATCCTATAGTAAAGACTATAAAGTCCCAGGTCACTACTGTGGTCGACACACTTCATACTATAGTAAAGACTATAAAGTCCCAGGTCACTACTGTCGTCGACACACTTCAACCTATAGTAAAGACTATAAAGTCCCAGG
Source organism: Eledone cirrhosa (assembly GCA_964016885.1). Classification (NCBI taxonomy): domain Eukaryota; kingdom Metazoa; phylum Mollusca; class Cephalopoda; order Octopoda; family Eledonidae; genus Eledone; species Eledone cirrhosa. The sequence continues at coordinate 377,076,424 of OZ024742.1, forward strand.
TCACTACTGTGGTCGACACACTTCATCCTATAATAAAGACTATAAAGTTCCAGGTCACTACTGTGGTCGACACACTTCATACTATAGTAAAGACTATAAAGTCCCAGGTCACTACTGTGGTCGACACACTTCATCCTATAGTAAAGACTATAAAGTCCCAGGTCACTACTGTGGTCGACACACTTCAACGTATAGTAAAGACTATAAAGTCCCAGGTCACTACTGTGGTCGACACACTTCATCCTATAGTAAAGACTATAAAGTCCCAGCTCACTACTGTGGTCGACACACTTCATACTATAGTAAAGACTATAAAGTCCCAGGTCGCTACTGTGGTCGACACACTTCATCCTATAGTAAAGACTATAAAGTCCCAGGTCACTACTGTGGTCGACACACTTCATCCTATAGTAAAGACTATAAAGTCCCAGGTCACTACTGTGGTCGACACGCTTCATCCTATAGTAAAGACTATAAAGTCCCAGGTCACTACTGTGGTCGATACACTTCAACCTATAGTAAAGACAATAAAGTCCCAGGTCACTACTGTGGTCGACACACTTCATCCTATAGTAAAGACTATAAAGCCCCAGGTCACTACTGTGGTCGACACACTTCACACTATAGTAAAGACTATAAAGTCCCAGGTCACTACTGTGGTCGACACACTTCATCCTATAGTAAAGACTATAAAGTCCCAGGTCACTACTGTGGTCGACACACTTCATACTATAGTAAAAACTATAATGTCCCAGGTCACTACTGTGGTCGACACACTTCATACTATAGTAAAGACTATAAATTCCCAGGTCACTACTGTGGTCGACACACTTCATACTATAGTAAAGACTATAAAGTCCCAGGTCACTACTGTAGTCGACACACTTCATCCTATAGTAAAGACTATAAAGTCCCAGGTCACTACTGTGGTCGACACACTTCATCCTATAGTAAAGACTATAAAGTCCCAGGTCACTACTGTGGTCGACACACTTCATACTATAGTAAAGACTATACAGTCCCAGGTCACTAATTTGGTCGACACACTTCATACTATAGTAAAGACTATAAAGTCCCAGGTCACTACTGTGGTCGACACACTTCATACTATAGTAAAGACTATAAAGTCCCAGGTCACTACTGTGGTCGACACAATTCATCCTATAGTAAAGACTATAAAGTCCCAGGTCACTACTGTGGTCGACACACTTCATCCTATAGTAAAGACTATAAAGTCCCAGGTCACTACTGTGGTCGACACACTTCATACTATAGTAAAGACTATAAAGTCCCAGGTCACTACTGTGGTCGACACACTCCATCCTATAGTAAAGACTATAAAGTCCCAGGTCACTACTGTGGTTGACACACTTCATCCTATAGTAAAGACTATAAAGTCCCAGGTCACTACTGAGGTCGACACACTTCAACCTTTAGTAAAGACTATAAAGTACCAGGTCACTACTATGGTCGACACACTTCATCCTATAGTAAAGACTATAAAGTCCCAGGTCACTACTGTGGTCGACACACTTCATACTATAGTAAAGACTATAAAGTCCCAGGTCACTACTGTGGTCGACACACTTCATACTATAGTAAAGACTATAAAGTCCCAGGTCACTACTGTGGTCGACACACTTCATACTATAGTAAAGAATATAAAGTCCCAGGTCACTACTGTGGTCGACACACTTCATACTATAGTAAAGACTATAAAGTCCCAGGTCACTACTGTGGTCGACACAATTCATACTATAGTAAAGACTATAAAGTCCCAGGTCAGTACTGTGGTCGACACACTTCATCCTATAGTAAAGACTATAAAGTCCCAGGTCACTACTGTGGTCGACACACTTCATCCTATAGTAAAGACTATAAAGTCCCAGGTCACTACTGAGGTCGACACACTTCAACCTTTAGTAAAGACTATAAAGTCCCAGGTCACTACTGTGGTTTTCACACTTCATCCTATAGTAAGGACTATAAAGTCACAGGTCACTACTATGGTCGACACACTTCATCCTATAGTAAAGACTATAAAGCCCCAGGTCACTACTGTGGTCGACACACTTCATCCTATAGTAAAGGCTATAAAGTCCCAGGTCACTAATATGGTCGACACACTTCATACTATAGTAAAGACTATAAAGTCCCAGGTCACTACTGTGGTCGACACACTTCATCCTATATTAAAGACTATAAAGTCCCAGGTCACTACTGTGGTCGACACACTTCATACTATAGTAAAGAATATAAAGTCCCAGGTCACTACTGTGGTCGACACACTTCATACTATAGTAAAGACTATAAAGTCCCAGGTCACTACTGTGGTCGACACAATTCATACTATAGTAAAGACTATAAAGTCCCAGGTCACTACTGTGGTCGCCACACTTCATCCTATAGTAAAGAATATAAAGTCCCAGGTCCCTACTGTGGTCGACACACTTTATACTATAGTAAAGACTATAAAGTCCCAGGTCACTACTGTGGTCGCCACACTTCATACTATAGTAAAGACTATAAAGTCCAAGGTCACTACTGTGGTCGACACACCTCATCCTATATTAAAGACTATGAAGTCCCAGGTCCCTACTGTGGTCGACACACTTAATACTATATTAAAGACTATAAAGCCCCAGGTCACTACTGTGGTCGACACACTTCACACTATAGTAAAGACTATAAAGTCCCAGGTCACTACTGTGGTCGACACACTTCATCCTATAGTAAAGACTATAAAGTCCCAGGTCACTACTGTGGTCGACACACTTCATACTATAGTAAAAACTATAATGTCCCAGGTCACTACTGTGGTCGACACACTTCATACTATAGTAAAGACTATAAATTCCCAGGTCACTACTGTGGTCGACACACTTCATACTATGGTAAAGACTATAAAGTCCCAGGTCACTACTGTGGTCGACACACTTCATCCTATAGTAAAGACTATAAAGTCCCAGGTCACTACTGTGGTCGACACACTTCATCCTATAGTAAAGACTATAAAGTCCCAGGTCACTACTGTGGTCGACACACTTCATACTATAGTAAAGACTATACAGTCCCAGGTCACTAATGTGGTCGACACACTTCATACTATAGTAAAGACTATAAAGTCCCAGGTCACTACTGTGGTCGACACACTTCATACTATAGTAAAGACTATAAAGTCCCAGGTCACTACTGTGGTCGACACAATTCATCCTATAGTAAAGACTATAAAGTCCCAGGTCACTACTGTGGTCGACACACTTCATCCTATAGTAAAGACTATAAAGTCCCAGGTCACTACTGTGGTCGACACACTTCATACTATAGTAAAGACTATAAAGTCCCAGGTCACTACTGTGGTCGACACACTCCATCCTATAGTAAAGACTATAAAGTCCCAGGTCACTACTGTGGTTGACACACTTCATCCTATAGTAAAGACTATAAAGTCCCAGGTCACTACTGAGGTCGACACACTTCAACCTTTAGTAAAGACTATAAAGTCCCAGGTCACTACTATGGTCGACACACTTCATCCTATAGTAAAGACTATAAAGTCCCAGGTCACTACTGTGGTCGACACACTTCATACTATAGTAAAGACTATAAAGTCCCAGGTCACTACTGGGGTCGACACACTTCATACTATAGTAAAGACTATAAAGTCCCAGGTCACTACTGTGGTCGACACACTTCATACTATAGTAAAGAATATAAAGTCCCAGGTCACTACTGTGGTCGACACACTTCATACTATAGTAAAGACTATAAAGTCCCAGGTCACTACTGTGGTCGACACAATTCATACTATAGTAAAGACTATAAAGTCCCAGGTCACTACTGTGGTCGACACACTTCATCCTATAGTAAAGAGTTTAAAGTCCCAGGTCACTATTGTGGTCGACACACTTCATCCTATAGTAAAGACTATAAAGTCCCAGGTCACTACTGAGGTCGACACACTTCAACCTTTAGTAAAGACTATAAAGTCCCAGGTCACTACTGTGGTTTTCACACTTCATCCTATAGTAAGGACTATAAAGTCACAGGTCACTACTATGGTCGACACACTTCATCCTATAGTAAAGACTATAAAGCCCCAGGTCACTACTGTGGTCGACACACTTCATCCTATAGTAAAGGCTATAAAGTCCCAGGTCACTAATATGGTCGACACACTTCATACTATAGTAAAGACTATAAAGTCCCAGGTCACTACTGTGGTCGACACACTTCATCCTATATTAAAGACTATAAAGTCCCAGGTCACTACTGTGGTCGACACACTTCATACTATAGTAAAGAATATAAAGTCCCAGGTCACTACTGTGGTCGACACACTTCATACTATAGTAAAGACTATAAAGTCCCAGGTCACTACTGTGGTCGACACAATTCATACTATAGTAAAGACTATAAAGTCCCAGGTCACTACTGTGGTCGCCACACTTCATCCTATAGTAAAGAATATAAAGTCCCAGGTCACTACTGTGGTCGACACACTTCATACTATAGTAAAGACTATAAAGTCCCAGGTCACTACTGTGGTCGACACACTTTATACTATAGTAAAGACTATAAAGTCCCAGGTCACTACTGTGGTCGCCACACTTCATCCTATATTAAAGACTATAAAGTCCCAGGTCACTACTGTGGTCGACACACTTCATCCTATTGTAAAGACTATAAAGTCCCAGGTCACTACTGTGGTCGACACACTTCATCCTATAGTAAAGAATATAAAGTCCCAGGTCACTACTGTGGTCGACACACTTCATACTATAGTAAAGACTATAAAGTCCCAGGTCACTACTGTGGTCGCCACACTTCATCCTATATTAAAGACTATAAAGTCCCAGGTCACTACTGTGGTCGACACACTTCATCCTATATTAAAGACTATAAAGTCCCAGGTCACTACTGTGGTCGACACACTTCATCCTATAGTAAAGACTATAAAGTCCCAGGTCACTACTGTGGTCGACACACTTCATCCTATATTAAAGACTATAAAGTCCCAGGTCACTACTGTGGTCGACACACTTCATCCTATATTAAAGACTATAAAGTCCCAGGTCACTACTGTGGTCGACACACTTCATCCTATATTAAAGACTATAAAGTCCCAGGTCACTACTGTGGTCGACACACTTCATACTATAGTAAAGACTATAAAGTCCCAGGTCACTACTGTGGTGGACACACTTCAACCTATAGTAAAGACTATAAAGTCCCAGGTCACTACTGTGGTCGACACACTTCATACTATAGTAAAGACTGTAAAGTCCCAGGTCACTACTGTGGTCGACACACTTCATCCTATAGTAAAGACTATAAATTCCCAGGTCACTACTGTGGTCGACACACTTCATACTACAGTAAAGACTATAAAGTCCCAGGTCACTACTGTGGTCGACACACTTCATCCTATAGTAACGTCTATAAAGTCCCAGGTCACTACTGTGGTCGACACACTTCATACTATAGTAAAGACAATAAAGTCCCAGGTCACTACTGTCGTCGACATACTTCATCCTATAGTAAAGACTATAAAGTCCCAGGTCACTACTGTGGTCGACACACTTCATACTATAGTAAAGACTATAAAGTCCCAGGTCACCATTATGTGCGAAACACTTCATCCTATAGTAAAGACTATAAAGTCCCAGGTCACTACTGTGGTCGACACACTTCATCCTATAGTAAAGACTATAAAGTCCCAGGTCACTACTGTGGTCGACACACTTCATACTATAGTAAAGACTATAAAGTCCCAGGTCATTACAGTGGTCGACACACTTCATCCTATAGTAAAGATAATAAAGTCCCAGGTCACTACTGTGGTCGACACACTTCATACTATAGTAAAGACTATAAAGTCCCAGGTCACTACTGTGGTCGACACACTTCATACTACAGTAAAGACAATAAAGTCCCAGGTCACTACTGTGGTCGACACACTTCATCCTATAGTAAAGACTATAAAGTCCCAGGTCACTACTGTGGTCGACACACTTCATACTATAGTAAAGACTATGAAGTCCCAGGTCACTACTGTGGTTTTCACACTTCATCCTATAGTAAAGACTATAAAGCCCCAGGTCACTACTGTGGTCGACACACTTCATACTATAGGAAAGACTATAAAGTCCCAGGTCACTACAGTGGTCGACACACTTCATCCTATAGTAAAGACTATAAAGTCCCAGGTCACTACTGTGGTCGACACACTTCATACTATAGTAAAGACTATAAAGTCCCAGGTCACTACTGTGGTCGACACACTTCATCCTATAGTAAAGACTATAAAATCCCAGGTCACTACTGTGGTCGACAGACTTCATCCTATAGTAAAGACTATAAAGTCCCAGGTCACTACTGTGGTCGACACACTTCATCCTATAGTAAAGACTATAAAGTCCCAGGTCACTACTGTGGTCGACAGACTTCATCCTATAGTAAAGACTATAAAGTCCCAGGTCACTACTGTGGTCGACACACTTCATACTATAGTAAAAACTATAATGTCCCAGGTCACTACTGTGGTCGACACACTTCATACTATAGTAAAGACTATAAATTCCCAGGTCACTACTGTGGTCGACACACTTCATACTATAGTAAAGACTATAAAGTCCCAGGTCACTACTGTGGTCGACACACTTCATCCTATATTAAAGACTATAAAGTCCCAGGTCACTACTGTGGTCGACACACTTCATCCTATATTAAAGACTATAAAGTCCCAGGTCACTACTGTGGTCGACACACTTCATCCTATATTAAAGACTATAAAGTCCCAGGTCACTACTGTGGTCGACACACTTCATACTATAGTAAAGACTATAAAGTCCCAGGTCACTACTGTGGTGGACACACTTCAACCTATAGTAAAGACTATAAAGTCCCAGGTCACTACTGTGGTCGACACACTTCATACTATAGTAAAGACTGTAAAGTCCCAGGTCACTACTGTGGTCGACACACTTCATCCTATAGTAAAGACTATAAATTCCCAGGTCACTACTGTGGTCGACACACTTCATACTACAGTAAAGACTATAAAGTCCCAGGTCACTACTGTGGTCGACACACTTCATCCTATAGTAACGTCTATAAAGTCCCAGGTCACTACTGTGGTCGACACACTTCATACTATAGTAAAGACAATAAAGTCCCAGGTCACTACTGTCGTCGACATACTTCATCCTATAGTAAAGACTATAAAGTCCCAGGTCACTACTGTGGTCGACACACTTCATACTATAGTAAAGACTATAAAGTCCCAGGTCACCATTATGTGCGAAACACTTCATCCTATAGTAAAGACTATAAAGTCCCAGGTCACTACTGTGGTCGACACACTTCATCCTATAGTAAAGTCTATAAAGTCCTAGGTCACTACTGTGGTCGACACACTTCATACTATAGTAAAGACTATAAAGTCCCAGGTCATTACAGTGGTCGACACACTTCATCCTATAGTAAAGATAATAAAGTCCCAGGTCACTACTGTGGTCGACACACTTCATACTATAGTAAAGACTATAAAGTCCCAGGTCACTACTGTGGTCGACACACTTCATACTACAGTAAAGACAATAAAGTCCCAGGTCACTACTGTGGTCGACACACTTCATCCTATAGTAAAGACTATAAAGTCCCAGGTCACTACTGTGGTCGACACACTTCATACTATAGTAAAGACTATGAAGTCCCAGGTCACTACTGTGGTTTTCACACTTCATCCTATAGTAAAGACTATAAAGCCCCAGGTCACTACTGTGGTCGACACACTTCATACTATAGGAAAGACTATAAAGTCCCAGGTCACTACAGTGGTCGACACACTTCATCCTATAGTAAAGACTATAAAGTCCCAGGTCACTACTGTGGTCGACACACTTCATACTATAGTAAAGACTATAAAGTCCCAGGTCACTACTGTGGTCGACACACTTCATCCTATAGTAAAGACTATAAAATCCCAGGTCACTACTGTGGTCGACAGACTTCATCCTATAGTAAAGACTATAAAGTCCCAGGTCACTACTGTGGTCGACACACTTCATCCTATAGTAAAGACTATAAAGTCCCAGGTCACTACTGTGGTCGACAGACTTCATCCTATAGTAAAGACTATAAAGTCCCAGGTCACTACTGTGGTCGACACACTTCATACTATAGTAAAAACTATAATGTCCCAGGTCACTACTGTGGTCGACACACTTCATACTATAGTAAAGACTATAAATTCCCAGGTCACTACTGTGGTCGACACACTTCATACTATAGTAAAGACTATAAAGTCCCAGGTCACTACTGTGGTCGACACACTTCATCCTATAGTAAAGACTATAAAGTCCCAGGTCACTACTGTGGTCGACACACTTCATCCTATAGTAAAGACTATAAAGTCCCAGGTCACTACTGTGGTCGACACACTTCATACTATAGTAAAGACTATACAGTCCCAGGTCACTAATGTGGTCGACACACTTCATACTATAGTAAAGACTATAAAGTCCCAGGCCACTACTGTGGTCGACACACTTCATACTATAGTAAAGACTATAAAGTCCCAGGTCACTACTGTGGTCGACACAATTCATCCTATAGTAAAGACTATAAAGTCCCAGGTCACTACTGTGGTCGACACACTTCATCCTATAGTAAAGACTATAAAGTCCCAGGTCACTACTGTGGTCGACACACTTCATACTATAGTAAAGACTATAAAGTCCCAGGTCACTACTGTGGTCGACACACTCCATCCTATAGTAAAGACTATAAAGTCCCAGGTCACTACTGTGGTTGACACACTTCATCCTATAGTAAAGACTATAAAGTCCCAGGTCACTACTGAGGTCGACACACTTCAACCTTTAGTAAAGACTATAAAGTCCCAGGTCACTACTATGGTCGACACACTTCATCCTATAGTAAAGACTATAAAGTCCCAGGTCACTACTGTGGTCGACACACTTCATACTATAGTAAAGACTATAAAGTCCCAGGTCACTACTGTGGTCGACACACTTCATACTATAGTAAAGACTATAAAGTCCCAGGTCACTACTGTGGTCGACACACTTCATACTATAGTAAAGAATATAAAGTCCCAGGTCACTACTGTGGTCGACACACTTCATACTATAGTAAAGACTATAAAGTCCCAGGTCACTACTGTGGTCGACACAATTCATACTATAGTAAAGACTATAAAGTCCCAGGTCACTACTGTGGTCGACACACTTCATCCTATAGTAAAGACTATAAAGTCCCAGGTCACTACTGTGGTCGACACACTTCATCCTATAGTAAAGACTATAAAGTCCCAGGTCACTACTATGGTCGACACACTTCAACCTTTAGTAAAGACTATAAAGTCCCAGGTCACTACTGTGGTTTTCACACTTCATCCTATAGTAAGGACTATAAAGTCACAGGTCACTACTATGGTCGACACACTTCATCCTATAGTAAAGACTATAAAGCCCCAGGTCACTACTGTGGTCGACACACTTCATCCTATAGTAAAGGCTATAAAGTCCCAGGTCACTAATATGGTCGACACACTTCATACTATAGTAAAGACTATAAAGTCCCAGGTCACTACTGTGGTCGACACACTTCATCCTATATTAAAGACTATAAAGTCCCAGGTCACTACTGTGGTCGACACACTTCATACTATAGTAAAGAATATAAAGTCCCAGGTCACTACTGTGGTCGACACACTTCATACTATAGTAAAGACTATAAAGTCCCAGGTCACTACTGTGGTCGACACAATTCATACTATAGTAAAGACTATAAAGTCCCAGGTCACTACTGTGGTCGCCACACTTCATCCTATAGTAAAGAATATAAAGTCCCAGGTCCCTACTGTGGTCGACACACTTTATACTATAGTAAAGACTATAAAGTCCCAGGTCACTACTGTGGTCGCCACACTTCATCCTATATTAAAGACTATAAAGTCCCAGGTCACTACTGTGGTCGACACACTTCATCCTATAGTAAAGAATATAAAGTCCCAGGTCACTACTGTGGTCGACACACTTCATCCTATAGTAAAGAATATAAAGTCCCAGGTCCCTACTGTGGTCGACACACTTCATACTATAGTAAAGACTATAAAGTCCCAGGTCACTACTGTGGTCGCCACACTTCATCCTATCTTAAAGACTATAAAGTCCCAGGTCACTACTGTGGTCGACACACTTCATCCTATATTAAAGACTATAAAGTCCCAGGTCACTACTGTGGTCGACACACTTCATCCTATAGTAAAGACTATAAAGTCCCAGGTCACTACTGTGGTCGACACACTTCATCCTATATTAAAGACTATAAAGTCCCAGGTCACTACTGTGGTCGACACACTTCATCCTATATTAAAGACTATAAAGTCCCAGGTCACTACTGTGGTCGACACACTTCATCCTATATTAAAGACTATAAAGTCCCAGGTCACTACTGTGGTCGACACACTTCATACTATAGTAAAGACTATAAAGTCCCAGGTCACTACTGTGGTGGACACACTTCAACCTATAGTAAAGACTATAAAGTCCCAGGTCACTACTGTGGTCGACACACTTCATACTATAGTAAAGACTGTAAAGTCCCAGGTCACTACTGTGGTCGACACACTTCATCCTATAGTAAAGACTATAAAGTCCCAGGTCACTACTGTGGTCGACACACTTCATCCTACAGTAAAGACTATAAAGTCCCAGGTCACTACTGTGGTCGACACACTTCATCCTATAGTAACGTCTATAAAGTCCCAGGTCACTACTGTGGTCGACACACTTCATACTATAGTAAAGACAATAAAGTCCCAGGTCACTACTGTCGTCGACATACTTCATCCTATAGTAAAGACTATAAAGTCCCAGGTCACTACTGTGGTCGACACACTTCATACTATAGTAAAGACTATAAAGTCCCAGGTCACCATTATGGGCGAAACACTTCATCCTATAGTAAAGAATATAAAGTCCCAGGTCACTACTGTGGTCGACACACTTCATCCTATAGTAAAGACTATAAAGTCCCAGGTCACTACTGTGGTCGACACACTTCATACTATAGTAAAGACTATAAAGTCCCAGGTCATTACAGTGGTCGACACACTTCATCCTATAGTAAAGATAATAAAGTCCCAGGTCACTACTGTGGTCGACACACTTCATACTATAGTAAAGACTATAAAGTCCCAGGTCACTACTGTGGTCGACACACTTCATACTACAGTAAAGACAATAAAGTCCCAGGTCACTACTGTGGTCGACACACTTCATCCTATAGTAAAGACTATAAAGTCCCAGGTCACTATTGTGGTCGACACACTTCATACTATAGTAAAGACTATGAAGTCCCAGGTCACTACTGTGGTTTTCACACTTCATCCTATAGTAAAGACTATAAAGCCCCAGGTCACTACTGTGGTCGACACACTTCATACTATAGGAAAGACTATAAAGTCCCAGGTCACTACAGTGGTCGACACACTTCATCCTATAGTAAAGACTATAAAGTCCCAGGTCACTACTGTGGTCGACACACTTCATACTATAGTAAAGACTATAAAGTCCCAGGTCACTACTGTGGTCGACACACTTCATCCTATAGTAAAGACTATAAAATCCCAGGTCACTACTGTGGTCGACAGACTTCATCCTATAGTAAAGACTATAAAGTCCCAGGTCACTACTGTGGTCGACACACTTCATCCTATAGTAAAGACTATAAAGTCCCAGGTCACTACTGTGGTCGACAGACTTCATCCTATAGTAAAGACTATAAAGTCCCAGGTCACTACTGTGGTCGACACACTTCATCCTATAGTAAAGACAATAAAGTCCCAGGTCACTACTGTGGTCGACACACTTCATCCTATAGTAAAGACTATAAAGTCCCAGGTCACTACTGTGGTCGACACACTTCATCCTATAGTAAAGACTATAAAGTCCCAGGTCACTACTCTGGTCGACACACTTCATCCTATAATAAAGACTATAAAGTCCCAGGTCCCTACTGTGGTCGACACACTTCATCCTATAGTAAAGACTATAAAGTCCCAGGTCACTACTGTGGTCGACACACTTCATCCTATAGTAAAGACTATAAAGTCCCAGGTCACTACTGTGGTCGACACACTTCATACTATAGTAAAGACTATAAAGTCCCAGGTCACTACTGTGGTCGACACACTTCATCCTATAGTAAAGACTATAAAGTCCCAGGTCCCTACTGTGGTCGACACACTTCATCCTATAGTAAAGATTATAAAGTCCCAGGTCACTACTCTGGTCGACACACTTCATCCTATAGTAAAGACTATAAAGTCCCAGGTCACTACTGTGGTCGACACACTTCAACCTATAGTAAAGACAATAAAGTCCCAGGTCACTACTGTGGTCGACACACTTCATCCTATAGTAAAGACTATAAAGTCCCAGGTCACTACTGTGGTTTTCATACTTCATCCTATAGTAAAGACTATAAAGTCACAGGTCACTTCTGTGGTCGACACACTTCATACTATAGTAAAGAGTATAAAGTCCCAGGTCACTACTGTGGTCGACACACTTCATACTATAGTAAAGAGTATAAAGTCCCAGGTCACTACTGTGTTCGACACACTTCATCCTATAGTAAAGACTATAAAGTCCCAGGTCACTACTGTGGTCGACACACTTCATACTATAGTAAAGACTATAAAGTCCCAGGTCACTACTGTCGTCGACACACTTCAACCTATAGTAAAGACTATAAAGTCCCAGGTCACTACTGTGGTCGACACACTTCATCCTATAATAAAGACTATAAAGTTCCAGGTCACTACTGTGGTCGACACACTTCATACTATAGTAAAGACTATAAAGTCCCAGGACACTACTGTGGTCGACACACTTCATCCTATAGTAAAGACTATAAAGTCCCAGGTCACTACTGTCGTCGACACACTTCAACCTATAGTAAAGACTATAAAGTCCCAGGTCACTACTGTGGTCGACACACTTCATCCTATAATAAAGACTATAAAGTTCCAGGTCACTACTGTGGTCGACACACTTCATACTATAGTAAAGACTATAAAGTCCCAGGTCACTACTGTGGTCGACACACTTCATCCTATAGTAAAGACTATAAAGTCCCAGGTCACTACTGTGGTCGACACACTTCAACGTATAGTAAAGACTATAAAGTCCCAGGTCACTACTGTGGTCGACACACTTCATCCTATAGTAAAGACTATAAAGTCCCAGCTCACTACTGTGGTCGACACACTTCATACTATAGTAAAGACTATAAAGTCCCAGGTCGCTACTGTGGTCGACACACTTCATCCTATAGTAAAGACTATAAAGTCCCAGGTCACTACTGTGGTCGACACACTTCATCCTATAGTAAAGACTATAAAGTCCCAGGTCACTACTGTGGTCGACACGCTTCATCCTATAGTAAAGACTATAAAGTCCCAGGTCACTACTGTGGTCGACACACTTCATCCTATAGTAAAGACTATAAAGTCCCAGGTCACTACTGTGGGCGACACACTTCATTCTATATTAAAGACTATAAAGTCCCAGGTCACTACTGTGGTCGACACACTTCATCCTATAGTAAAGACTATAAAGTCCCAGGTCACTACTGTGGTCGACACACTTCAACCTATAGTAAAGACTATAAAGTCACAGGTCACTACTGTGGTCGACACACTTCATCCTATAGTAAAGACTATAAAGTCCCAGGTCACTACTGTGGTCGACACACTTCAACCTATAGTAAAGACAATAAAGTCCCAGGTCACTACTGTGGTCGACACACTTCATCCTATAGTAAAGACTATAAAGTCCCAGGTCACTACTGTGGTCGACACACTTCATACTATAGTAAAGACTATAAAGTCCCAGGTCACTACTGTGGTCGACACACTTCATCCTTTAGTAAAGACTATAAAGTCCCAGGTCACTACTGTGGTCGACACACTTCATCCTATAGTAAAGACTATAAAGTCCCAGGTCACTACTGTGGTCGACACACTTCATACTATAGTAAAGACTATAAAGTCCCAGGTCACTACTGTGGTCGACACACTTCAACCTATAGTAAAGACAATAAAGTCCCAGGTCACTACTGTGGTCGACACACTTCATCCTATAGTAAAGACTATAAAGTCCCAGGTCACTACTGTGGTTTTCATACTTCATCCTATAGTAAAGACTATAAAGTCACAGGTCACTTCTGTGGTCGACACACTTCATACTATAGTAAAGAGTATAAAGTCCCAGGTCACTACTGTGGTCGACACACTTCATACTATAGTAAAGAGTATAAAGTCCCAGGTCACTACTGTGTTCGACACACTTCATCCTATAGTAAAGACTATAAAGTCCCAGGTCACTACTGTGGTCGACACACTTCATACTATAGTAAAGACTATAAAGTCCCAGGTCACTACTGTCGTCGACACACTTCAACCTATAGTAAAGACTATAAAGTCCCAGGTCACTACTGTGGTCGACACACTTCATCCTATAATAAAGACTATAAAGTTCCAGGTCACTACTGTGGTCGACACACTTCATACTATAGTAAAGACTATAAAGTCCCAGGTCACTACTGTGGTCGACACACTTCATCCTATAGTAAAGACTATAAAGTCCCAGGTCACTACTGTCGTCGACACACTTCAACCTATAGTAAAGACTATAAAGTCCCAGGTCACTACTGTGGTCGACACACTTCATCCTATAATAAAGACTATAAAGTTCCAGGTCACTACTGTGGTCGACACACTTCATACTATAGTAAAGACTATAAAGTCCCAGGTCACTACTGTGGTCGACACACTTCATCCTATAGTAAAGACTATAAAGTCCCAGGTCACTACTGTGGTCGACACACTTCAACGTATAGTAAAGACTATAAAGTCCCAGGTCACTACTGTGGTCGACACACTTCATCCTATAGTAAAGACTATAAAGTCCCAGCTCACTACTGTGGTCGACACACTTCATACTATAGTAAAGACTATAAAGTCCCAGGTCGCTACTGTGGTCGACACACTTCATCCTATAGTAAAGACTATAAAGTCCCAGGTCACTACTGTGGTCGACACACTTCATCCTATAGTAAAGACTATAAAGTCCCAGGTCACTACTGTGGTCGACACGCTTCATCCTATAGTAAAGACTATAAAGTCCCAGGTCACTACTGTGGTCGACACACTTCAACCTATAGTAAAGACAATAAAGTCCCAGGTCACTACTGTGGTCGACACACTTCATCCTATAGTAAAGACTATAAAGTCCCAGGTCACTACTGTGGTCGACACACTTCATCCTTTAGTAAAGACTATAAAGTCCCAGGTCACTACTGTGGTCGACACACTTCATACTATAGTAAAGACCATAAAGTCCCAGGTCACTACTGTGGTCGACACGCTTCATCCTATAGTAAAGACTATAAAGTCCCAGGTCACTACTGTGGTCGACACACTTAATACTATAGTAAAGACCATAAAGTCCCAGGTCACTACTGTGGTCGACACGCTTCATCCTATAGTAAAGACTATAAAGTCCCAGGTCACTACTGTGGTCGACACACTTAATACTATAGTAAAGACCATAAAGTCCCAGGTCACTACTGTGGTCGACACGCTTCATCCTATAGTAAAGACTATAAAGTCCCAGGTCACTACTGTGGTCGACACACTTCATACTATAGTAAAGACTATAAAGTCCCAGGTCACTACTGTGGTCGACACACTTAATACTATAGTAAAGACCATAAAGTCCCAGGTCACTACTGTGGTCGACACGCTTCATCCTATAGTAAAGACTATAAAGTCCCAGGTCACTACTGTGGTCGACACACTTCATACTATAGTAAAGACTATAAAGTCCCAGGTCACTACTGTGGTCGACACACTTCATACTATAGTAAAGACTATAAAGTCCCAGGTCACTACTGTGGTCGACACACTTCATACTATAGTAAAGACTATAAAGTCCCAGGTCACTACTGTGGTCGACACACTTCATACTATAGTAAAGACTATAAAGTCCCAGGTCACTACTGTGGTCGACACACTTCATACTATAGTAAAGACTATAAAGTCCCAGGTCACTACTGTGCTCGACACACTTCATACTATAGTAAAGACTATAAAGTCCCAGGTCACTACTGTGGTCGACACACTTCATACTATAGTAAAGACTATAAAGTCCCAGGTCACTACTGTGGTCGATACACTTCATCCTATAGTAAAGACTATAAAGTCCCAGGTCACTACTGTGGTCGACACACTTAATACTATAGTAAAGACCATAAAGTCCCAGGTCACTACTGTGGTCGACACACTTCATCCTATAGTAAAGACTATAAAGTCCCAGGTCACTACTGTGGTCGACACTTATACTATAGTAAAGACCATAAAGTCCCAGGTTACTACTGTGGTCGACACACTTCATCCTATAGTAAAGACTATAAAGTCCCAGGTCACTACTGTGGTCGACACACTTCATCCTATAGTAAAGACTATAAAGTCCCAGGTCACTACTGTGGTCGACACACTTCATCCTATAGTAAAGACTATAAAGTCCCAGGTCACTACTGTGGTCGACACACTTCATCCTATAGTAAAGACTATGAAGTCCCAGGTCACTACTGTGGTCGACACACTTCATCCTATAGTAAAGACTATAAAGTCCCAGGTCACTACTGTGGTCGACACACTTCATCCTATAGTAAAGACTATAAAGTCCCAGGTCACTACTGTGGTCGACACACTTCATCCTATAGTAAAGACTATAAAGTCCCAGGTCACTACTGTGGTCGACACACTTCATCCTATAGTAAAGACTATAAAGTCCCAGGTCACTACTGTGGTCGACACACTTCATCCTATAGTAAAGACTATAAAGTCCCAGGTCACTACTGTGGTGGACACACTTCATCCTATAGTAAAGACTATAAAGTCCCAGGTCACTACTGTGGTCGACACACTTCATCCTATAGTAAAGACTATAAAGTCCCAGGTCACTAATGCGGTCGACACACTTCATCATATAGTAAAGACTATAAAGTCCCAGGTCACTACTGTGGTCGACACACTTCATCCTATAGTAAAGACTATAAAGTCCCAGGTCACTACTGTGGTCGACACACTTCATCCTATAGTAAAGACTATAAAGTCCCATGTCACTACTGTGGTCGATACACTTCATCCTATAGTAAAGACTATAAAGTCCCAGGTCACTACTGTGGTCGACACACTTCATACTATAGTAAAGACTATAAAGTCCCAGCTCACTACTGTGGTCGACACACTTCATACTATAGTAAAGACTATAAAGTCCCAGGTCACTACTGTGGTCGACAGACTTCATACTATAGTAAAGACAATAAAGTCCCAGGACACTACTGTGGTCGACACACTTCATACTATAGTAAAGACTATAAAGTCCCAGGTCACTACTGTGGTCGACACACTTCATCCTATAGTAAAGACTATAAAGTCCCAGGTCACTACTGTGGTCGACACACTTCATACTATTGTAAAGACTATAAAGTCCCAGGTCACTACTGTGGTCGACACACTTCATACTATAGTAAAGACTATAAAGTCCCAGGTCACTACTGTGGTCGACACACTTCATCCTATAGTAAAGACTATAAAGTCCCAGGTCACTACTGTGGTCGACACACCTCATACTATAGTAAAGACTATAAAGTCCCAGGTCACTACTGTGGTCGACACACTTCAACCTATAGTAAAGACTATTAAGTCCCAGGTCACTACTGTGGTCGACACACTTCATCCTATAGTAAAGACTATAAAGTCCCAGCTCACTACTGTGGTCGACACACTTCATACTATAGTAAAGACTATAAAGTCCCAGGTCACTACTGTGGTCGACACACTTCATCCTATAGTAAAGACTATAAAGTCCCAGGTCACTACTGTGGTCGACACACTTCATACTATAGTAAAGACCATAAAGTCCCAGGTCACTACTGTGGTCGACACGCTTCATCCTATAGTAAAGACTATAAAGTCCCAGGTCACTACTGTGGTCGACACACTTAATACTATAGTAAAGACCATAAAGTCCCAGGTCACTACTGTGGTCGACACGCTTCATCCTATAGTAAAGACTATAAAGTCCCAGGTCACTACTGTGGTCGACACACTTAATACTATAGTAAAGACTATAAAGTCCCAGGTCACTACTGTGGTCGACACACTTCATCCTATAGTAAAGACTATAAAGTCCCAGGTCACTACTGTGGTCGGCACACTTCATCCTATAGTAAAGACTATAAAGTCCCAGGTCACTACTGAGGTCGACACACTTCAACCTATAGTAAAGACTATAAAGTCCCAGGTCACTACTGTGGTCGACACACTTCATACTATAGTAAAGACTATAAAGTCCCAGGTCACTACTGTGGTCGACACACTTAATACTATAGTAAAGACCATAAAGTCCCAGGTCACTACTGTGGTCGACACGCTTCATCCTATAGTAAAGACTATAATGTCCCAGGTCACTACTGTGGTGGACACACTTCATACTATAGTAAAGACTATAAAGTTCCAGGTCACTACTGTGGTCGACACACTTCATCCTATAGTAAAGACTATAAAGTCCCAGGTCACTACTGTGGTCGACACACTTCATCCTATAGTAAAGACTATAAAGTCCCAGGTCACTACTGTGGTCGACACACTTCATCCTATAGTAAAGACTATAAAGTCCCAGGTCACTACTGTGGTCGACACACTTCATCCTATAGTAAAGACCATAAAGTCCCAGGTCACTACTGTGGTAGACATACTTCATCCTATAGTAAAGACTATAATGTCCCAGGTCACTGCTGTGGTCGACACACTTCATCCTATAGTAAAGACTATGAAGTCCCAGGTCACTACTGTGGTCGACACACTTCATCCTATAGTAAAGACTATAAAGTCCCAGGTCACTACTGTGGTCGACACACTTCATCCTATAGTAAAGACTATAAAGTCCCAGGTCACTACTGTGGTCGACACACTTCATCCTATAGTAAAGACTATAAAGTCCCAGGTCACTACTGTGGTCGACACACTTCATCCTATAGTAAAGACTATAAAGTCCCAGGTCACTACTGTGGTCGACACACTTCATCCTATAGTAAAGACTATAAAGTCCCAGGTCACTACTGTGGTGGACACACTTCATCCTATAGTAAAGACTATAAAGTCCCAGGTCACTACTGTGGTCGACACACTTCATCCTATAGTAAAGACTATAAAGTCCCAGGTCACTAATGTGGTCGACACACTTCATCATATAGTAAAGACTATAAAGTCCCAGGTCACTACTGTGGTCGACACACTTCATCCTATAGTAAAGACTATAAAGTCCCAGGTCACTACTGTGGTCGACACACTTCATCCTATAGTAAAGACTATAAAGTCCCATGTCACTACTGTGGTCGATACACTTCATCCTATAGTAAAGACTATAAAGTCCCAGGTCACTACTGTGGTCGACACACTTCATACTATAGTAAAGACTATAAAGTCCCAGGTCACTACTGTGGTCGACACACTTCATACTATAGTAAAGACTATAAAGTCCCAGGTCACTACTGTAGTCGACAGACTTCATACTATAGTAAAGACAATAAAGTCCCAGGACACTACTGTGGTCGACACACTTCATACTATAGTAAAGACTATAAAGTCCCAGGTCACTACTGTGGTCGACACACTTCATCCTATAGTAAAGACTATAAAGTCCCAGGTCACTACTGTGGTCGACACACTTCATACTATAGTAAAGACTATAAAGTCCCAGGTCACTACTGTGGTCGACACACTTCATACTATAGTAAAGACTATAAAGTCCCAGGTCACTACTGTGGTCGACACACTTCATCCTATAGTAAAGACTATAAAGTCCCAGGTCACTACTGTGGTCGACACACCTCATACTATAGTAAAGACTATAAAGTCCCAGGTCACTACTGTGGTCGACACACTTCAACCTATAGTAAAGACTATTAAGTCCCAGGTCACTACTGTGGTCGACACACTTCATCCTATAGTAAAGACTATAAAGTCCCAGCTCACTACTGTGGTCGACACACTTCATACTATAGTAAAGACTATAAAGTCCCAGGTCACTACTGTGGTCGACACACTTCATCCTATAGTAAAGACTATAAAGTCCCAGGTCACTACTGTGGTCGACACACTTCATACTATAGTAAAGACCATAAAGTCCCAGGTCACTACTGTGGTCGACACGCTTCATCCTATAGTAAAGACTATAAAGTCCCAGGTCACTACTGTGGTCGACACACTTAATACTATAGTAAAGACCATAAAGTCCCAGGTCACTACTGTGGTCGACACGCTTCATCCTATAGTAAAGACTATAAAGTCCCAGGTCACTACTGTGGTCGACACACTTAATACTATAGTAAAGACTATAAAGTCCCAGGTCACTACTGTGGTCGACACACTTCATCCTATAGTAAAGACTATAAAGTCCCAGGTCACTACTGTGGTCGACACACTTCATCCTATAGTAAAGACTATAAAGTCCCAGGTCACTACTGAGGTCGACACACTTCAACCTATAGTAAAGACTATAAAGTCCCAGGTCACTACTGTGGTCGACACACTTCATACTATAGTAAAGACTATAAAGTCCCAGGTCACTACTGTGGTCGACACACTTAATACTATAGTAAAGACCATAAAGTCCCAGGTCACTACTGTGGTCGACACGCTTCATCCTATAGTAAAGACTATAAAGTCCCAGGTCACTACTGTGGTCGACACACTTCATACTATAGTAAAGACTATAAAGTCCCAGGTCACTACTGTGGTCGACACACTTCATACTATAGTAAAGACTATAAAGTCCCAGGTCACTACTGTGGTCGACACACTTCATACTATAGTAAAGACTATAAAGTCCCAGGTCACTACTGTGGTCGACACACTTCATACTATAGTAAAGACTATAAAGTCCCAGGTCACTACTGTGGTCGACACACTTAATACTATAGTAAAGACTATAAAGTCCCAGGTCACTACTGTGGTCGACACACTTCATACTATAGTAAAGACTATAAAGTCCCAGGTCACTACTGTGGTCGATACACTTCATCCTATAGTAAAGACTATAAAGTCCCAGGTCACTACTGTGGTCGACACACTTAATACTATAGTAAAGACTATAAAGTCCCAGGTCACTACTGTGGTCGACACACTTCATACTATAGTAAAGACTATAAAGTCCCAGGTCACTACTGTGGTCGATACACTTCATCCTATAGTAAAGACTATAAAGTCCCAGGTCACTACTGTGGTCGACACACTTAATACTATAGTAAAGACCATAAAGTCCCAGGTCACTACTGTGGTCGACACACTTCATCCTATAGTAAAGACTATAAAGTCCCAGGTCACTACTGTGGTCGACACACTTAATACTATAGTAAAGACCATAAAGTCCCAGGTCACTACTGTGGTCGACACACTTCATCCTATAGTAAAGACTATAAAGTCCCAGGTCACTACTGTGGTCGACACACTTCATACTATAGTAAAGACTATAAAGTCCCAGGTCGCTACTGTGGTCGACACACTTCATCCTATAGTAAAGACTATAAAGTCCCAGGTCACTACTGTGGTCGACACACTTCATCCTATAGTAAAGACTATAAAGTCCCAGGTCACTACTGTGGTCGACACGCTTCATCCTATAGTAAAGACTATAAAGTCCCAGGTCACTACTGTGGTCGACACACTTCATCCTATAGTAAAGACTATAAAGTCCCAGGTCACTACTGTGGTCGACACACTTCATCCTATATTAAAGACTATAAAGTCCCAGGTCACTACTGTGGTCGACACACTTCATCCTATAGTAAAGACTATAAAGTCCCAGGTCACTACTGTGGTCGACACACTTCAACCTATAGTAAAGACTATAAAGTCCCAGGTCACTACTGTGGTCGACACACTTCATCCTATAGTAAAGACTATAAAGTCCCAGGTCACTACTGTGGTCGACACACTTCATACTATAGTAAAGACCATAAAGTCCCAGGTCACTACTGTGGTCGACACGCTTCATCCTATAGTAAAGACTATAAAGTCCCAGGTCACTACTGTGGTCGACACACTTAATACTATAGTAAAGACCATAAAGTCCCAGGTCACTACTGTGGTCGACACGCTTCATCCTATAGTAAAGACTATAAAGTCCCAGGTCACTACTGTGGTCGACACACTTAATACTATAGTAAAGACTATAAAGTCCCAGGTCACTACTGTGGTCGACACACTTCATCCTATAGTAAAGACTATAAAGTCCCAGGTCACTACTGTGGTCGACACACTTCATCCTATAGTAAAGACTATAAAGTCCCAGGTCACTACTGAGGTCGACACACTTCAACCTATAGTAAAGACTATAAAGTCCCAGGTCACTACTGTGGTCGACACACTTCATACTATAGTAAAGACTATAAAGTCCCAGGTCACTACTGTGGTCGACACACTTAATACTATAGTAAAGACCATAAAGTCCCAGGTCACTACTGTGGTCGACACGCTTCATCCTATAGTAAAGACTATAATGTCCCAGGTCACTACTGTGGTCGACACACTTCATACTATAGTAAAGACTATAAAGTTCCAGGTCACTACTGTGGTCGACACACTTCATCCTATAGTAAAGACTATAAAGTCCCAGGTCACTACTGTGGTCGACACACTTCATCCTATAGTAAAGACTATAAAGTCCCAGGTCACTACTGTGGTCGACACACTTCATCCTATAGTAAAGACTATAAAGTCCCAGGTCACTACTGTGGTCGACACACTTCATCCTATAGTAAAGACCATAAAGTCCCAGGTCACTACTGTGGTAGACATACTTCATCCTATAGTAAAGACTATAATGTCCCAGGTCACTGCTGTGGTCGACACACTTCATCCTATAGTAAAGACTATGAAGTCCCAGGTCACTACTGTGGTCGACACACTTCATCCTATAGTAAAGACTATAAAGTCCCAGGTCACTACTGTGGTCGACACACTTCATCCTATAGTAAAGACTATAAAGTCCCAGGTCACTACTGTGGTCGACACACTTCATCCTATAGTAAAGACTATAAAGTCCCAGGTCACTACTGTGGTCGACACACTTCATCCTATAGTAAAGACTATAAAGTCCCAGGTCACTACTGTGGTCGACACACTTCATCCTATAGTAAAGACTATAAAGTCCCAGGTCACTACTGTGGTGGACACACTTCATCCTATAGTAAAGACTATAAAGTCCCAGGTCACTACTGTGGTCGACACACTTCATCCTATAGTAAAGACTATAAAGTCCCAGGTCACTAATGTGGTCGACACACTTCATCATATAGTAAAGACTATAAAGTCCCAGGTCACTACTGTGGTCGACACACTTCATCCTATAGTAAAGACTATAAAGTCCCAGGTCACTACTGTGGTCGACACACTTCATCCTATAGTAAAGACTATAAAGTCCCATGTCACTACTGTGGTCGATACACTTCATCCTATAGTAAAGACTATAAAGTCCCAGGTCACTACTGTGGTCGACACACTTCATACTATAGTAAAGACTATAAAGTCCCAGGTCACTACTGTGGTCGACACACTTCATACTATAGTAAAGACTATAAAGTCCCAGGTCACTACTGTAGTCGACAGACTTCATACTATAGTAAAGACAATAAAGTCCCAGGACACTACTGTGGTCGACACACTTCATACTATAGTAAAGACTATAAAGTCCCAGGTCACTACTGTGGTCGACACACTTCATCCTATAGTAAAGACTATAAAGTCCCAGGTCACTACTGTGGTCGACACACTTCATACTATAGTAAAGACTATAAAGTCCCAGGTCACTACTGTGGTCGACACACTTCATACTATAGTAAAGACTATAAAGTCCCAGGTCACTACTGTGGTCGACACACTTCATCCTATAGTAAAGACTATAAAGTCCCAGGTCACTACTGTGGTCGACACACCTCATACTATAGTAAAGACTATAAAGTCCCAGGTCACTACTGTGGTCGACACACTTCAACCTATAGTAAAGACTATTAAGTCCCAGGTCACTACTGTGGTCGACACACTTCATCCTATAGTAAAGACTATAAAGTCCCAGCTCACTACTGTGGTCGACACACTTCATACTATAGTAAAGACTATAAAGTCCCAGGTCACTACTGTGGTCGACACACTTCATCCTATAGTAAAGACTATAAAGTCCCAGGTCACTACTGTGGTCGACACACTTCATACTATAGTAAAGACCATAAAGTCCCAGGTCACTACTGTGGTCGACACGCTTCATCCTATAGTAAAGACTATAAAGTCCCAGGTCACTACTGTGGTCGACACACTTAATACTATAGTAAAGACCATAAAGTCCCAGGTCACTACTGTGGTCGACACGCTTCATCCTATAGTAAAGACTATAAAGTCCCAGGTCACTACTGTGGTCGACACACTTAATACTATAGTAAAGACTATAAAGTCCCAGGTCACTACTGTGGTCGACACACTTCATCCTATAGTAAAGACTATAAAGTCCCAGGTCACTACTGTGGTCGACACACTTCATCCTATAGTAAAGACTATAAAGTCCCAGGTCACTACTGAGGTCGACACACTTCAACCTATAGTAAAGACTATAAAGTCCCAGGTCACTACTGTGGTCGACACACTTCATACTATAGTAAAGACTATAAAGTCCCAGGTCACTACTGTGGTCGACACACTTAATACTATAGTAAAGACCATAAAGTCCCAGGTCACTACTGTGGTCGACACGCTTCATCCTATAGTAAAGACTATAAAGTCCCAGGTCACTACTGTGGTCGACACACTTCATACTATAGTAAAGACTATAAAGTCCCAGGTCACTACTGTGGTCGACACACTTCATACTATAGTAAAGACTATAAAGTCCCAGGTCACTACTGTGGTCGACACACTTCATACTATAGTAAAGACTATAAAGTCCCAGGTCACTACTGTGGTCGACACACTTCATACTATAGTAAAGACTATAAAGTCCCAGGTCACTACTGTGGTCGACACACTTAATACTATAGTAAAGACTATAAAGTCCCAGGTCACTACTGTGGTCGACACACTTCATACTATAGTAAAGACTATAAAGTCCCAGGTCACTACTGTGGTCGATACACTTCATCCTATAGTAAAGACTATAAAGTCCCAGGTCACTACTGTGGTCGACACACTTAATACTATAGTAAAGACTATAAAGTCCCAGGTCACTACTGTGGTCGACACACTTCATACTATAGTAAAGACTATAAAGTCCCAGGTCACTACTGTGGTCGATACACTTCATCCTATAGTAAAGACTATAAAGTCCCAGGTCACTACTGTGGTCGACACACTTAATACTATAGTAAAGACCATAAAGTCCCAGGTCACTACTGTGGTCGACACACTTCATCCTATAGTAAAGACTATAAAGTCCCAGGTCACTACTGTGGTCGACACACTTAATACTATAGTAAAGACCATAAAGTCCCAGGTCACTACTGTGGTCGACACACTTCATCCTATAGTAAAGACTATAAAGTCCCAGGTCACTACTGTGGTCGACACACTTCATACTATAGTAAAGACTATAAAGTCCCAGGTCGCTACTGTGGTCGACACACTTCATCCTATAGTAAAGACTATAAAGTCCCAGGTCACTACTGTGGTCGACACACTTCATCCTATAGTAAAGACTATAAAGTCCCAGGTCACTACTGTGGTCGACACGCTTCATCCTATAGTAAAGACTATAAAGTCCCAGGTCACTACTGTGGTCGACACACTTCATCCTATAGTAAAGACTATAAAGTCCCAGGTCACTACTGTGGTCGACACACTTCATCCTATATTAAAGACTATAAAGTCCCAGGTCACTACTGTGGTCGACACACTTCATCCTATAGTAAAGACTATAAAGTCCCAGGTCACTACTGTGGTCGACACACTTCAACCTATAGTAAAGACTATAAAGTCCCAGGTCACTACTGTGGTCGACACACTTCATCCTATAGTAAAGACTATAAAGTCCCAGGTCACTACTGTGGTCGACACACTTCAACCTATAGTAAAGACTATAAAGTCCCAGGTCACTACTGTGGTCGACACACTTCATCCTATAGTAAAGACTATAAAGTCCCAGGTCACTACTGTGGTCGACACACTTCATACTATAGTAAAGACTATAAAGTCCCAGGTCACTACTGTGGTCGACACACTTCATCCTATAGTAAAGACTATAAAGTCCCAGGTCACTACTGTGGTCGACACACTTCATCCTATAGTAAAGACTATAAAGTCCAAGGTCACTACTGTAGTCGATACACTTCATACTATAGTAAAGACTATAAAGTCCCAGGTCACTACTGTGGTCGACACACTTCATCCTATAGTAAAGACTATAAAGTCCCAGGTCACTACTGTGGTCGACACACTTCATCCTATAGTAAAGACTATAAAGTCCCAGGTCACTACTGTGGTCGACACACTTCATCCTATAGTAAAGACTATAAAGCCCCAGGTCACTACTGTGGTCGACACACTTCATCCTATAGTAAAGAGTATAAAGACCCAGGTCGCTACTGTGGTCGACACAGTTCATCCTATAGTAAAGACTATAAAATCCCAGGTCACTACTGTGGTCGACACACTTCATCCTATAGTAAAGACTATAAAGTCCCAGGTCACTACTGTGGTCGACAGACTTAATACTATAGTAAAGACTATAAAGTCCCAGGTCACTACTGTGGTCGACACACTTCATACTATAGTAAAGACTATAAAGTCCCAGGTCACTACTGTGGTCGACACACTTCATACTATAGGAAAGACTATAAAGTCCCAGGTCACTACTGTGGTGGACACACTTCATGCTATAGTAAAGACTATAAAGTCCCCGGTCACTAATGTGGTCGACACACTTCATACTATAGTAAAGACTATAAAGTCCCAGATCACTACTGTGGTCGACACACGTAATACTATAGTAAAGACCATAAAGTCCCAGGTCACTGACACGCTTCATCCTATAGTAAAGACTATAAAGTCCCAGGTCACTACTGTGGTCGACACACTTAATACTATAGTAAAGACCATAAAGTCCCAGGTCACTACTGTGGTCGACACGCTTCATCCTATAGTAAAGACTATAAAGTCCCAGGTCACTACTGTGGTCGACACACTTAATACTATAGTAAAGACTATAAAGTCCCAGGTCACTACTGTGGTCGACACACTTCATCCTATAGTAAAGACTAAAAGTCCCAGGTCACTACTGTGGTCGACACACTTCATCCTATAGTAAAGACTATAAAGTCCCAGGTCACTACTGTGGTCGACACACTTCATACTATAGTAAAGACTATAAAGTCCCAGGTCACTACTGTGGTCGACACACTTCATACTATAGTAAAGACTATAAAGTCCCAGGTCACTACTGTGGTCGACACACTTCATACTATAGTAAAGACTATAAAGTCCCAGGTCACTACTGTGGTCGACACACTTAATACTATAGTAAAGACTATAAAGTCCCAGGTCACTACTGTGGTCGACACACTTCATACTATAGTAAAGACTATAAAGTCCCAGGTCACTACTGTGGTCGATACACTTCATCCTATAGTAAAGACTATAAAGTCCCAGGTCACTACTGTGGTCGACACACTTAATACTATAGTAAAGACCATAAAGTCCCAGGTCACTACTGTGGTCGACACACTTCATCCTATAGTAAAGACTATAAAGTCCCAGGTCACTACTGTGGTCGACACACTTAATACTATAGTAAAGACCATAAAGTCCCAGGTCACTACTGTGGTCGACACACTTCATCCTATAGTAAAGACTATAAAGTCCCAAGTCACTACTGTGCTCGACACACTTCATCCTATAGTAAAGACTATAAAGTCCCAGGTCACTACTGTGGTCGACACACTTCATCCTATAGTAAAGACTATAAAGTCCCAGGTCACTACTGTGGTCGACACACTTCATCCTATAGTAAAGACTATAAAGTCCCAGGTCACTAATGTGGTCGACACACTTCATACTATAGTAAAGACTATAAAGTCCCAGGTCACTACTGTGGTCGACACACTTCATCCTATAGTAAAGACTATAAAGTCCCAGGTCACTACTGTGGTCGAAACACTTCATACTATAGTAAAGACTATAAAGTCCCAGGTCACTACTGTGGTCGACACACTTCATACTATAGTAAAGACTATAAAGTCCCAGGTCACTACTGTGGTCGACACACTTCATACTATAGTAAAGACTATAAAGTCCCAGGTCACTACTGTGGTCGACACACTTAATACTATAGTAAAGACCATAAAGTCCCAGGTCACTACTGTGGTCGACACACTTCATCCTATAGTAAAGACTATAAAGTCCCAGGTCACTACTGTGGTCGACACACTTAATACTATACTAAAGACCATAAAGTCCCAGGTCACTACTGTGGTCGACACACTTCATCCTCTAGTAAAGACTATAAAGTCCCAGGTCACTACTGTGCTCGACACACTTCATCCTATAGTAAAGACTATTAAGTCCCAGGTCACTACTCTGGTCGACACACTTCATCCTATAGTAAAGACTATAAAGTCCCAGGTCACTACTGTGGTCGACACACTTCATCCTATAGTAAAGACTATAAAGTCCCAGGTCACTACTGTGGTCGACACACTTCATACTATAGTAAAGACTATAAAGTCCCAGGTCACTACTGTGGTCGACACACTTCATCCTATAGTAAAGACTATAAAGTCCCAGGTCACTGCTGTGGTCGACACACTTCATACTATAGTAAAGACTATAAAGTCCCAGGTCACTACTGTGGTCGACACACTTCATCCTATAGTAAAGACTATAAAGTCCCAGGTCACTACTGTGGTCGACACACTTCATCCTATAGTAAAGACTATAAAGTCCCAGGTCACTACTGTGGTCGACACACTTCATCCTATAGTAAAGACTATAAAGTCCCAGGTCACTACTGTGGTCGACACACTTCATCCTATAGTAAAGACTATAAAGTCCCAGGTCACTACTGTGGTCGACACACTTCATCCTATAGTAAAGACTATAAAGTCCCAGGTCACTACTGTGGTCGACACACTTCATACTATAGTAAAGACTATAAAGTCCCAGGTCACTACTGTGGTCGACACATTAATACTATAGTAAAGACTATAAAGTCCCAGGTCACTACTGTGGTCGACACACTTCATACTATAGTAAAGACTATAAAGTCCCAGGTCACTACTGTGGTCGACACACTTCATCCTATAGTAAAGACTATAAAGTCCCAGGTCACTACTATGGTCGACACACTTCATCCTATAGTAAAGACTATAATGTCCCAGGTCACTGCTGTGGTCGACACACTTCATCCTATAGTAAAGACTATAAAGTCCCAGGTCACTACTGTGGTCGACACACTTCATCCTATAGTAAAGAGTATAAAGTCCCAGGTCACTACTGTGGTCGACACTCTTCATACTATAGTAAAGACTATAAAGTCCCAGGTCACTACTGTGGTCGACACACTTAATACTATAGTAAAGACCATAAAGTCCCAGGTCACTACTGTCGTCGACACGCTTCATCCTATAGTAAAGACTATAAAGTCCCAGGTTACTACTGTGGTCGACACACTTAATACTATAGTAAAGACTATAAAGTCCCAGGTCACTACTGTGGTCGACACACTTCATCCTATAGTAAAGACTATAAATTCCCATCACTACTGTGGTCGACACACTTCATCCTATAGTAAAGACTATAAAGTCCCAGGTCACTACTGTGGTC
This sequence comes from Eledone cirrhosa, assembly GCA_964016885.1. Lineage (NCBI taxonomy): Eukaryota > Metazoa > Mollusca > Cephalopoda > Octopoda > Eledonidae > Eledone > Eledone cirrhosa. The sequence continues at coordinate 377,106,392 of OZ024742.1, forward strand.
GACACACTTCATACTATAGTAAAGACTATAAAGTCCCAGGTCACTACTGTGGTCGACACACTTCATACTATAGTAAAGACTATAAAGTCCCAGGTCACTACTGTGGTCGACACACTTCATACTATAGTAAAGACTATAAAGTCCCAGGTCACTACTGTGGTCGACACACTTCATACTATAGTAAAGACTATAAAGTCCCAGGTCACTACTGTGGTCGACACACTTAATACTATAGTAAAGACTATAAAGTCCCAGGTCACTACTGTGGTCGACACACTTCATACTATAGTAAAGACTATAAAGTCCCAGGTCAATACTGTGGTCGATACACTTCATCCTATAGTAAAGACTATAAAGTCCCAGGTCACTACTGTGGTCGACACACTTAATACTATATTAAAGACCATAAAGTCCCAGGTCACTACTGTGGTCGACACACTTCATCCTATAGTAAAGACTATAAAGTCCCAGGTCACTACTGTGGTCGACACACTTAATACTATAGTAAAGACCATAAAGTCCCAGGTCACTACTGTGGTCGACACACTTCATCCTATAGTAAAGACTATAAAGTCCCAAGTCACTACTGTGCTCGACACACTTCATCCTATAGTAAAGACTATAAAGTCCCAGGTCACTACTGTGGTCGACACACTTCATCCTATAGTAAAGACTATAAAGTCCCAGGTCACTACTGTGGTCGACACACTTCATCCTATAGTAAAGACTATAAAGTCCCAGGTCACTAATGTGGTCGACACACTTCATACTATAGTAAAGACTATAAAGTCCCAGGTCACTACTGTGGTCGACACACTTCATCCTATAGTAAAGACTATAAAGTCCCAGGTCACTACTGTGGTCGAAACACTTCATACTATAGTAAAGACTATAAAGTCCCAGGTCACTACTGTGGTCGACACACTTCATACTATAGTAAAGACTATAAAGTCCCAGTTCACTACTGTGGTCGACACACTTCATACTATAGTAAAGACTATAAAGTCCCAGGTCACTACTGTGGTCGACACACTTAATACTATAGTAAAGACCATAAAGTCCCAGGTGACTACTGTGGTCGACACACTTCATCCTATAGTAAAGACTATAAAGTCCCAGGTCACTACTGTGGTCGACACACTTAATACTATAGTAAAGACCATAAAGTCCCAGGTCACTACTGTGGTCGACACACTTCATCCTATAGTAAAGACTATAAAGTCCCAGGTCACTACTGTTCTCGACACACTTCATCCTATAGTAAAGACTATTAAGTCCCAGGTCACTACTGTGGTCGACACACTTCATCCTATAGTAAAGACTATAAAGTCCCAGGTCACTACTGTGGTCGACACACTTCATCCTATAGTAAAGACTATAAAGTCCCAGGTCACTACTGTGGTCGACACACTTCATACTATAGTAAAGACTATAAAGTCCCAGGTCACTACTGTGGTCGACACACTTCATCCTATAGTAAAGACTATAAAGTCCCAGGTCACTACTGTGGTCGACACACTTCATACTATAGTAAAGACTATAAAGTCCCAGGTCACTACTGTGGTCGACACACTTCATCCTATAGTAAAGACTATAAAGTCCCAGGTCACTACTGTGGTCGACACACTTCATCCTATAGTAAAGACTATAAAGTCCCAGGTCACTACTGTGGTCGACACACTTCATCCTATAGTAAAGACTATAAAGTCCCAGGTCACTACTGTGGTCGACACACTTCATCCTATAGTAAAGACTATAAAGTCCCAGGTCACTACTGTGGTCGACACACTTCATCCTATAGTAAAGACTATAAAGTCCCAGGTCACTACTGTGGTCGACACACTTCATACTATAGTAAAGACTATAAAGTCCCAGGTCACTACTGTGGTCGACACATTAATACTATAGTAAAGACTATAAAGTCCCAGGTCACTACTGTGGTCGACACACTTCATACTATAGTAAAGACTATAAAGTCCCAGGTCACTACTGTGGTCGATACACTTCATCCTATAGTAAAGAATATAAAGTCCCAGGTCACTACTGTGGTCGACACACTTCATCCTATAGTAAAGACTATAAAGTCCCAGGTCACTACTGTGGTCGACACACTTCATCCTATAGTAAAGACTATAAAGTCCCAGGTCACTACTGTGGTCGACACACTTCATCCTATAGTAAAGACTATAATGTCCCAGGTCACTGCTGTGGTCGACACACTTCATCCTATAGTAAAGACTATAAAGTCCCAGGTCACTACTGTGGTCGACACACTTCATCCTATAGTAAAGACTATAAAGTCCCAGGTCACTACTGTGGTCAACACACTTCATACTATAGTAAAGACTATAAAGTCCCAGGTAACTACTGTGGTGGACACACTTCATACTATAGTAAAGACTATAAAGTCCCAGGTCACTACTGTGGTCGACACACTTCATCCTATAGTAAAGACTATAAAGTCCCAGGTCACTACTGTGGTCGACACACTTCATACTATAGTAAAGACTATAAAGTCCCAGGTCACTACTGTGGTCGACACACTTCATACTATAGTAAAGACTATAAAGTCCCAGGTCACTACTGTGGTCGACACACTTCATCCTATAGTAAAGACTATAACGTCCCAGGTCACTACTGTGGTCGACACACTTCATCCTATAGTAAAGACTATAAAGTCCCAGGTCACTACTGTGGTCGACACACTTAATACTATAGTAAAGACCATAAAGTCCCAGGTCACTACTGTGGTCGACACACTTCATCCTATAGTAAAGACTGTAAAGTCCCAGGTCACTACTGTGCTCGACACACTTCATCCTATAGTAAAGACTATTAAGTCCCAGGTCACTACTGTGGTCGACACACTTCATCCTATAGTAAAGACTATAAAGTCCCAGGTCACTACTGTGGTCGACACACTTCATCCTATAGTAAAGACTATAAAGTCCCAGGTCACTACTGTGGTCGACACACTTCATACTATAGTAAAGACTATAAAGTCCCAGGTCACTACTGTGGTCGACACACTTCATCCTATAGTAAAGACTATAAAGTCCCAGGTCACTACTGTGGTCGACACACTTCATACTATAGTAAAGACTATAAAGTCCCAGGTCACTACTGTGGTCGACACACTTCATCCTATAGTAAAGACTATAAAGTCCCAGGTCACTACTGTGGTCGACACACTTCATCCTATAGTAAAGACTATAAAGTCCCAGGTCACTACTGTGGTCGACACACTTCATCCTATAGTAAAGACTATAAAGTCCCAGGTCACTACTGTGGTCGACACACTTCATCCTATAGTAAAGACTATAAAGTCCCAGGTCACTACTGTGGTCGACACACTTCATCCTATAGTAAAGACTATAAAGTCCCAGGTCACTACTGTGGTCGACACACTTCATACTATAGTAAAGACTATAAAGTCCCAGGTCACTACTGTGGTCGACACATTAATACTATAGTAAAGACTATAAAGTCCCAGGTCACTACTGTGGTCGACACACTTCATACTATAGTAAAGACTATAAAGTCCCAGGTCACTACTGTGGTCGATACACTTCATCCTATAGTAAAGAATATAAAGTCCCAGGTCACTACTGTGGTCGACACACTTCATCCTATAGTAAAGACCATAAAGTCCCAGGTCACTACTGTGGTCGACACACTTCATCCTATAGTAAAGACTATAAAGTCCCAAGTCACTACTGTGCTCGACACACTTCATCCTATAGTAAAGACTATAAAGTCCCAGGTCACTACTGTGGTCGACACACTTCATCCTATAGTAAAGACTATAAAGTCCCAGGTCACTACTGTGGTCGACACACTTCATCCTATAGTAAAGACTATAAAGTCCCAGGTCACTAATGTGGTCGACACACTTCATACTATAGTAAAGACTATAAAGTCCCAGGTCACTACTGTGGTCGACACACTTCATCCTATAGTAAAGACTATAAAGTCCCAGGTCACTACTGTGGTCGAAACACTTCATACTATAGTAAAGACTATAAAGTCCCAGGTCACTACTGTGGTCGACACACTTCATACTATAGTAAAGACTATAAAGTCCCAGTTCACTACTGTGGTCGACACACTTCATACTATAGTAAAGACTATAAAGTCCCAGGTCACTACTGTGGTCGACACACTTAATACTATAGTAAAGACCATAAAGTCCCAGGTGACTACTGTGGTCGACACACTTCATCCTATAGTAAAGACTATAAAGTCCCAGGTCACTACTGTGGTCGACACACTTAATACTATAGTAAAGACCATAAAGTCCCAGGTCACTACTGTGGTCGACACACTTCATCCTATAGTAAAGACTATAAAGTCCCAGGTCACTACTGTTCTCGACACACTTCATCCTATAGTAAAGACTATTAAGTCCCAGGTCACTACTGTGGTCGACACACTTCATCCTATAGTAAAGACTATAAAGTCCCAGGTCACTACTGTGGTCGACACACTTCATCCTATAGTAAAGACTATAAAGTCCCAGGTCACTACTGTGGTCGACACACTTCATACTATAGTAAAGACTATAAAGTCCCAGGTCACTACTGTGGTCGACACACTTCATCCTATAGTAAAGACTATAAAGTCCCAGGTCACTACTGTGGTCGACACACTTCATACTATAGTAAAGACTATAAAGTCCCAGGTCACTACTGTGGTCGACACACTTCATCCTATAGTAAAGACTATAAAGTCCCAGGTCACTACTGTGGTCGACACACTTCATCCTATAGTAAAGACTATAAAGTCCCAGGTCACTACTGTGGTCGACACACTTCATCCTATAGTAAAGACTATAAAGTCCCAGGTCACTACTGTGGTCGACACACTTCATCCTATAGTAAAGACTATAAAGTCCCAGGTCACTACTGTGGTCGACACACTTCATCCTATAGTAAAGACTATAAAGTCCCAGGTCACTACTGTGGTCGACACACTTCATACTATAGTAAAGACTATAAAGTCCCAGGTCACTACTGTGGTCGACACATTAATACTATAGTAAAGACTATAAAGTCCCAGGTCACTACTGTGGTCGACACACTTCATACTATAGTAAAGACTATAAAGTCCCAGGTCACTACTGTGGTCGATACACTTCATCCTATAGTAAAGAATATAAAGTCCCAGGTCATTACTGTGGTCGACACACTTCATCCTATAGTAAAGACTATAAAGTCCCAGGTCACTACTGTGGTCGACACACTTCATCCTATAGTAAAGACTATAAAGTCCCAGGTCACTACTGTGGTCGACACACTTCATCCTATAGTAAAGACTATAATGTCCCAGGTCACTGCTGTGGTCGACACACTTCATCCTATAGTAAAGACTATAAAGTCCCAGGTCACTACTGTGGTCGACACACTTCATCCTATAGTAAAGACTATAAAGTCCCAGGTCACAACTGTGGTCAACACACTTCATACTATAGTAAAGACTATAAAGTCCCAGGTCACTACTGTGGTGGACACACTTCATACTATAGTAAAGACTATAAAGTCCCAGGTCACTACTGTGGTCGACACACTTCATCCTATAGTAAAGACTATAAAGTCCCAGGTCACTACTGTGGTCGACACACTTCATACTATAGTAAAGACTATAAAGTCCCAGGTCACTACTGTGGTCGACACACTTCATACTATAGTAAAGACTATAAAGTCCCAGGTCACTACTGTGGTCGACACACTTCATCCTATAGTAAAGACTATAACGTCCCAGGTCACTACTGTGGTCGACACACTTCATCCTATAGTAAAGACTATAAAGTCCCAGGTCACTACTGTGGTCGACACACTTAATACTATAGTAAAGACCATAAAGTCCCAGGTCACTACTGTGGTCGACACACTTCATCCTATAGTAAAGACTATAAAGTCCCAGGTCACTACTGTGCTCGACACACTTCATCCTATAGTAAAGACTATTAAGTCCCAGGTCACTACTGTGGTCGACACACTTCATCCTATAGTAAAGACTATAAAGTCCCAGGTCACTACTGTGGTCGACACACTTCATCCTATAGTAAAGACTATAAAGTCCCAGGTCACTACTGTGGTCGACACACTTCATACTATAGTAAAGACTATAAAGTCCCAGGTCACTACTGTGGTCGACACACTTCATCCTATAGTAAAGACTATAAAGTCCCAGGTCACTACTGTGGTCGACACACTTCATACTATAGTAAAGACTATAAAGTCCCAGGTCACTACTGTGGTCGACACACTTCATCCTATAGTAAAGACTATAAAGTCCCAGGTCACTACTGTGGTCGACACACTTCATCCTATAGTAAAGACTATAAAGTCCCAGGTCACTACTGTGGTCGACACACTTCATCCTATAGTAAAGACTATAAAGTCCCAGGTCACTACTGTGGTCGACACACTTCATCCTATAGTAAAGACTATAAAGTCCCAGGTCACTACTGTGGTCGACACACTTCATCCTATAGTAAAGACTATAAAGTCCCAGGTCACTACTGTGGTCGACACACTTCATACTATAGTAAAGACTATAAAGTCCCAGGTCACTACTGTGGTCGACACATTAATACTATAGTAAAGACTATAAAGTCCCAGGTCACTACTGTGGTCGACACACTTCATACTATAGTAAAGACTATAAAGTCCCAGGTCACTACTGTGGTCGACACACTTCATCCTATAGTAAAGACTATAAAGTCCCAGGTCACTACTGTGGTCGACACACTTCATCCTATAGTAAAGACTATAAAGTCCCAGGTCACTACTGTGGTCGACACACTTCATCCTATAGTAAAGACTATAATGTCCCAGGTCACTGCTGTGGTCGACACACTTCATCCTATAGTAAAGACTATAAAGTCCCAGGTCACTACTGTGGTCGACACACTTCATCCTATAGTAAAGACTATAAAGTCCCAGGTCACTACTGTGGTCAACACACTTCATACTATAGTAATGACTATAAAGTCCCAGGTCACTACTGTGGTGGACACACTTCATACTATAGTAAAGACTATAAAGTCCCAGGTCACTACTGTGGTCGACACACTTCATCCTATAGTAAAGACTATAAAGTCCCAGGTCACTACTGTGGTCGACACACATCATACTATAGTAAAGACTATAAAGTCCCAGGTCACTACTGTGGTCGACACACTTCATCCTATAGTAAAGACTATAACGTCCCAGGTCACTACTGTGGTCGACACACTTCATACTATAGTAAAGACTATAAAGTCCCAGGTCACTACTGTGGTCGACACACTTTATCCTATAGTAAAGACTATAAAGTCCCAGGTCACTACTGTGGTCGACACACTTCATCCTATAGTAAAGACTATAAAGTCCCAGGTCACTACTGTGGTCGACACACTTCATACTATAGTAAAGACTATAAAGTCCCAGGTCACTACTGTGGTCGACACACTTCATCCTATAGTAAAGACTATAAAGTCCCAGGTCACTACTGTGGTCGACACACTTCATACTATAGTAAAGACTTTAAAGTCCCAGGTCACTACTGTGGTCGACACACTTCATACTATAGTAAAGACTATAAAGTCCCAGGTCACTACTGTGGTCGACACACTTCATACTATAGTAAAGACTATAAAGTCCCAGGTCACTACTGTGGTCGACACACTTCATACTATAGTAAAGACTATAAAGTCCCTGGTCACTACTGTGGTCGACACACTTCATACTATAGTAAAGACTATAAAGTCCCAGGTCACTACTGTGGTCGACACACTTCATCCTATAGTAAAGACTAAAAAGTCCCAGGTCACTACTGTGGTCGACACACTTCATCCTATAGTAAAGACTATAAAGTCCCAGGTCACTACTGTGGTCGACACACTTCATCCTATAGTAAAGACTATGAAGTCCCAGGTCACTACTGTGGTCGACACACTTCATCCTATAGTAAAGACTATAAAGTCACAGGTCACTACTGTGGTCGACACACTTCATCCTATAGTAAAGACCATAAAGTCCCAGGTCACTACTGTGGTCGACATACTTCATCCTATAGTAAAGACTATAATGTCCCAGGTCACTGCTGTGGTCGACACACTTCATCCTATAGTAAAGACTATAAAGTCCCAGGTCACTACTGTGGTTGACACACTTCATACTATAGTAAAGACTATAAAGTCCCAGGTCACTACTGTGGTCGACACACTTCATACTATAGTAAAGACTATAAAGTCCCAGGTCACTACTGTGGTCGACACACTTCATACTATAGTAAAGACTATAAAGTCTCAGGTCACTACTGTGGTTTTCACACTTCATCCTATAGTAAAGACTATAAAGTCCCAGGTCACTACTGTGGTCGACACACTTCATACTATAGTAAAGACTATAAAGTCCCAGGTCACTACTGTGGTCGACACACTTAATACTATAGTAAAGCCTATAAAGTCCCAGGTCACTACTGTGGTCGACACACTTCATCCTATAGTAAAGACTATAAAGTCCCAGGTCACTACTGTGGTCGACACACTTCATCCTATAGTAAAGACTATAAAGTCCCAGGTCACTGCTGTGGTCGACACACTTCATCCTATAGTAAAATCTATAAAGTCCCAGGTCACTACTGTGGTCGACACACTTCATACTATAGTAAAGACTATAAATCACAGGTCACTACTGTGGTCGACACACTTCATACTATAGTAAAGACTATAAAGTCACAGGTCACTACTGTGGTCGACACACTTCATCCTATAGTAAAGACTATAAAGTCCCAGGTCACTACTGTGGTCGACACACTTCATCCTATAGTAAAAACTATAAAGTCCCAGGTCACTGCTGTGGTCGACACACTTCATCCTATAGTAAAAACTATAAAGTCCCAGGTCACTACTGTGGTCGACACACTTCATCCTATAGTAAAGACTATAAAGTCCCATCACTACTGTGGTCGACACACTTCATCCTATAGTAAAGACTATAAAGTCCCAGGTCACTACTGTGGTCGACACACTTCATACTATAGTAAAGACTATAAAGTCCCAGGTCACTACTGTGGTCGAGACACTTCATACTATAGTAAAGACTATAAAGTCCCAGGTCACTACTGTGGTCGACACACTTCATACTATAGTAAAGACTATAAAGTCCCAGGTCACTACTGTGGTCGACACACTTCATACTATAGTAAAGACTATAAAGTCCCAGGTCACTACTGTGGTCGACACACTTAATACTATAGTAAAGACTATAAAGTCCCAGGTCACTACTGTGGTCGACACACTTCATACTATAGTAAAGACTATAAAGTCCCAGGTCAATACTGTGGTCGATACACTTCATCCTATAGTAAAGACTATAAAGTCCCAGGTCACTACTGTGGTCGACACACTTAATACTATATTAAAGACCATAAAGTCCCAGGTCACTACTGTGGTCGACACACTTCATCCTATAGTAAAGACTATAAAGTCCCAGGTCACTACTGTGGTCGACACACTTAATACTATAGTAAAGACCATAAAGTCCCAGGTCACTACTGTGGTCGACACACTTCATCCTATAGTAAAGACTATAAAGTCCCAAGTCACTACTGTGCTCGACACACTTCATCCTATAGTAAAGACTATAAAGTCCCAGGTCACTACTGTGGTCGACACACTTCATCCTATAGTAAAGACTATAAAGTCCCAGGTCACTACTGTGGTCGACACACTTTATCCTATAGTAAAGACTATAAAGTCCCAGGTCACTAATGTGGTCGACACACTTCATACTATAGTAAAGACTATAAAGTCCCAGGTCACTACTGTGGTCGACACACTTCATCCTATAGTAAAGACTATAAAGTCCCAGGTCACTACTGTGGTCGAAACACTTCATACTATAGTAAAGACTATAAAGTCCCAGGTCACTACTGTGGTCGACACACTTCATACTATAGTAAAGACTATAAAGTCCCAGTTCACTACTGTGGTCGACACACTTCATACTATAGTAAAGACTATAAAGTCCCAGGTCACTACTGTGGTCGACACACTTAATACTATAGTAAAGACCATAAAGTCCCAGGTCACTACTGTGGTCGACACACTTCATCCTATAGTAAAGACTATAAAGTCCCAGGTCACTACTGTGGTCGACACACTTCATACTATAGTAAAGACTATAAAGTCCCAGGTCACTACTGTGGTCGACACACTTAATACTATAGTAAAGACCATAAAGTCCCAGGTCACTACTGTGGTCGACACACTTCATCCTATAGTAAAGACTATAAAGTCCCAGGTCACTACTGTGGTCGACACACTTCATACTATAGTAAAGACTATAAAGTCCCAGGTCACTACTGTGGTCGACACACTTAATACTATAGTAAAGACCATAAAGTCCCAGGTCACTACTGTGGTCGACACACTTCATCCTATAGTAAAGACTATAAAGTCCCAGGTCACTACTGTGCTCGACACACTTCATCCTATAGTAAAGACTATTAAGTCCCAGGTCACTACTGTGGTCGACACACTTCATCCTATAGTAAAGACTATAAAGTCCCAGGTCACTACTGTGGTCGACACACTTCATCCTATAGTAAAGACTATAAAGTCCCAGGTCACTACTGTGGTCGACACACTTCATACTATAGTAAAGACTATAAAGTCCCAGGTCACTACTGTGGTCGACACACTTCATCCTATAGTAAAGACTATAAAGTCCCAGGTCACTACTGTGGTCGACACACTTCATACTATAGTAAAGACTATAAAGTCCCAGGTCACTACTGTGGTCGACACACTTCATCCTATAGTAAAGACTATAAAGTCCCAGGTCACTACTGTGGTCGACACACTTCATCCTATAGTAAAGACTATAAAGTCCCAGGTCACTACTGTGGTCGACACACTTCATCCTATAGTAAAGACTATAAAGTCCCAGGTCACTACTGTGGTCGACACACTTCATCCTATAGTAAAGACTATAAAGTCCCAGGTCACTACTGTGGTCGACACACTTCATCCTATAGTAAAGACTATAAAGTCCCAGGTCACTACTGTGGTCGACACACTTCATACTATAGTAAAGACTATAAAGTCCCAGGTCACTACTGTGGTCGACACATTAATACTATAGTAAAGACTATAAAGTCCCAGGTCACTACTGTGGTCGACACACTTCATACTATAGTAAAGACTATAAAGTCCCAGGTCACTACTGTGGTCGATACACTTCATCCTATAGTAAAGAATATAAAGTCCCAGGTCACTACTGTGGTCGACACACTTCATCCTATAGTAAAGACTATAAAGTCCCAGGTCACTACTGTGGTCGACACACTTCATCCTATAGTAAAGACTATAAAGTCCCAGGTCACTACTGTGGTCGACACACTTCATCCTATAGTAAAGACTATAAAGTCCCAAGTCACTACTGTGCTCGACACACTTCATCCTATAGTAAAGACTATAAAGTCCCAGGTCACTACTGTGGTCGACACACTTCATCCTATAGTAAAGACTATAAAGTCCCAGGTCACTACTGTGGTCGACACACTTCATCCTATAGTAAAGACTATAAAGTCCCAGGTCACTAATGTGGTCGACACACTTCATACTATAGTAAAGACTATAAAGTCCCAGGTCACTACTGTGGTCGACACACTTCATCCTATAGTAAAGACTATAAAGTCCCAGGTCACTACTGTGGTCGAAACACTTCATACTATAGTAAAGACTATAAAGTCCCAGGTCACTACTGTGGTCGACACACTTCATACTATAGTAAAGACTATAAAGTCCCAGTTCACTACTGTGGTCGACACACTTCATACTATAGTAAAGACTATAAAGTCCCAGGTCACTACTGTGGTCGACACACTTAATACTATAGTAAAGACCATAAAGTCCCAGGTCACTACTGTGGTCGACACACTTCATCCTATAGTAAAGACTATAAAGTCCCAGGTCACTACTGTGGTCGACACACTTCATACTATAGTAAAGACTATAAAGTCCCAGGTCACTACTGTGGTCGACACACTTAATACTATAGTAAAGACCATAAAGTCCCAGGTCACTACTGTGGTCGACACACTTCATCCTATAGTAAAGACTATAAAGTCCCAGGTCACTACTGTGGTCGACACACTTCATACTATAGTAAAGACTATAAAGTCCCAGGTCACTACTGTGGTCGACACACTTAATACTATAGTAAAGACCATAAAGTCCCAGGTCACTACTGTGGTCGACACACTTCATCCTATAGTAAAGACTATAAAGTCCCAGGTCACTACTGTGCTCGACACACTTCATCCTATAGTAAAGACTATTAAGTCCCAGGTCACTACTGTGGTCGACACACTTCATCCTATAGTAAAGACTATAAAGTCCCAGGTCACTACTGTGGTCGACACACTTCATCCTATAGTAAAGACTATAAAGTCCCAGGTCACTACTGTGGTCGACACACTTCATACTATAGTAAAGACTATAAAGTCCCAGGTCACTACTGTGGTCGACACACTTCATCCTATAGTAAAGACTATAAAGTCCCAGGTCCCTACTGTGGTCGACACACTTCATACTATAGTAAAGACTATAAAGTCCCAGGTCACTACTGTGGTCGACACACTTCATCCTATAGTAAAGACTATAAAGTCCCAGGTCACTACTGTGGTCGACACACTTCATCCTATAGTAAAGACTATAAAGTCCCAGGTCACTACTGTGGTCGACACACTTCATCCTATAGTAAAGACTATAAAGTCCCAGGTCACTACTGTGGTCGACACACTTCATCCTATAGTAAAGACTATAAAGTCCCAGGTCACTACTGTGGTCGACACACTTCATCCTATAGTAAAGACTATAAAGTCCCAGGTCACTACTGTGGTCGACACACTTCATACTATAGTAAAGACTATAAAGTCCCAGGTCACTACTGTGGTCGACACATTAATACTATAGTAAAGACTATAAAGTCCCAGGTCACTACTGTGGTCGACACACTTCATACTATAGTAAAGACTATAAAGTCCCAGGTCAATACTGTGGTCGATACACTTCATCCTATAGTAAAGAATATAAAGTCCCAGGTCACTACTGTGGTCGACACACTTCATCCTATAGTAAAGACTATAAAGTCCCAGGTCACTACTGTGGTCGACACACTTCATCCTATAGTAAAGACTATAAAGTCCCAGGTCACTACTGTGGTCGACACACTTCATCCTATAGTAAAGACTATAATGTCCCAGGTCACTGCTGTGGTCGACACACTTCATCCTATAGTAAAGACTATAAAGTCCCAGGTCACTACTGTGGTCGACACACTTCATCCTATAGTAAAGACTATAAGGTCCCAGGTCACTACTGTGGTCAACACACTTCATACTATAGTAAAGACTATAAAGTCCCAGGTCACTACTGTGGTGGACACACTTCATACTATAGTAAAGACTATAAAGTCCCAGGTCACTACTGTGGTCGACACACTTCATCCTATAGTAAAGACTATAAAGTCCCAGGTCACTACTGTGGTCGACACACTTCATACTATAGTAAAGACTATAAAGTCCCAGGTCACTACTGTGGTCGACACACTTCATACTATAGTAAAGACTATAAAGTCCCAGGTCACTACTGTGGTCGACACACTTCATCCTATAGTAAAGACTATAACGTCCCAGGTCACTACTGTGGTCGACACACTTCATCCTATAGTAAAGACTATAAAGTCCCAGGTCACTACTGTGGTCGACACACTTAATACTATAGTAAAGACCATAAAGTCCCAGGTCACTACTGTGGTCGACACACTTCATCCTATAGTAAAGACTATAAAGTCCCAGGTCACTACTGTGCTCGACACACTTCATCCTATAGTAAAGACTATTAAGTCCCAGGTCACTACTGTGGTCGACACACTTCATCCTATAGTAAAGACTATAAAGTCCCAGGTCACTACTGTGGTCGACACACTTCATCCTATAGTAAAGACTATAAAGTCCCAGGTCACTACTGTGGTCGACACACTTCATACTATAGTAAAGACTATAAAGTCCCAGGTCACTACTGTGGTCGACACACTTCATCCTATAGTAAAGACTATAAAGTCCCAGGTCACTACTGTGGTCGACACACTTCATACTATAGTAAAGACTATAAAGTCCCAGGTCACTACTGTGGTCGACACACTTCATCCTATAGTAAAGACTATAAAGTCCCAGGTCACTACTGTGGTCGACACACTTCATCCTATAGTAAAGACTATAAAGTCCCAGGTCACTACTGTGGTCGACACACTTCATCCTATAGTAAAGACTATAAAGTCCCAGGTCACTACTGTGGTCGACACACTTCATCCTATAGTAAAGACTATAAAGTCCCAGGTCACTACTGTGGTCGACACACTTCATCCTATAGTAAAGACTATAAAGTCCCAGGTCACTACTGTGGTCGACACACTTCATACTATAGTAAAGACTATAAAGTCCCAGGTCACTACTGTGGTCGACACATTAATACTATAGTAAAGACTATAAAGTCCCAGGTCACTACTGTGGTCGACACACTTCATACTATAGTAAAGACTATAAAGTCCCAGGTCACTACTGTGGTCGATACACTTCATCCTATAGTAAAGAATATAAAGTCCCAGGTCACTACTGTGGTCGACACACTTCATCCTATAGTAAAGACTATAAAGTCCCAGGTCACTACTGTGGTCGACACACTTCATCCTATAGTAAAGACTATAAAGTCCCAGGTCACTACTGTGGTCGACACACTTCATCCTATAGTAAAGACTATAATGTCCCAGGTCACTGCTGTGGTCGACACACTTCATCCTATAGTAAAGACTATAAAGTCCCAGGTCACTACTGTGGTCGACACACTTCATCCTATAGTAAAGACTATAAAGTCCCAGGTCACTACTGTGGTCAACACACTTCATACTATAGTAATGACTATAAAGTCCCAGGTCACTACTGTGGTGGACACACTTCATACTATAGTAAAGACTATAAAGTCCCAGGTCACTACTGTGGTCGACACACTTCATCCTATAGTAAAGACTATAAAGTCCCAGGTCACTACTGTGGTCGACACACTTCATACTATAGTAAAGACTATAAAGTCCCAGGTCACTACTGTGGTCGACACACTTCATCCTATAGTAAAGACTATAACGTCCCAGGTCACTACTGTGGTCGACACACTTCATACTATAGTAAAGACTATAAAGTCCCAGGTCACTACTGTGGTCGACACACTTTATCCTATAGTAAAGACTATAAAGTCCCAGGTCACTACTGTGGTCGACACACTTCATCCTATAGTAAAGACTATAAAGTCCCAGGTCACTACTGTGGTCGACACACTTCATACTATAGTAAAGACTATAAAGTCCCAGGTCACTACTGTGGTCGACACACTTCATCCTATAGTAAAGACTATAAAGTCCCAGGTCACTACTGTGGTCGACACACTTCATACTATAGTAAAGACTTTAAAGTCCCAGGTGACTACTGTGGTCGACACACTTCATACTATAGTAAAGACTATAAAGTCCCAGGTCACTACTGTGGTCGACACACTTCATACTATAGTAAAGACTATAAAGTCCCAGGTCACTACTGTGGTCGACACACTTCATCCTATAGTAAAGACTAAAAAGTCCCAGGTCACTACTGTGGTCGACACACTTCATCCTATAGTAAAGACTATAAAGTCCCAGGTCACTACTGTGGTCGACACACTTCATCCTATAGTAAAGACTATAAAGTCCCAGGTCACTACTGTGGTCGACACACTTCATCCTATAGTAAAGACTATAAAGTCCCAGGTCACTACTGTGGTCGACACACTTCATCCTATAGTAAAGACCATAAAGTCCCAGGTCACTAATGTGGTAGACATACTTCATCCTATAGTAAAGACTATAATGTCCCAGGTCACTGCTGTGGTCGACACACTTCATCCTATAGTAAAGACTATGAAGTCCCAGGTCACTACTGTGGTCGACACACTTCATCCTATAGTAAAGACTATAAAGTCACAGGTCACTACTGTGGTCGACACACTTCATCCTATAGTAAAGACCATAAAGTCCCAGGTCACTACTGTGGTCGACATACTTCATCCTATAGTAAAGACTATAATGTCCCAGGTCACTGCTGTGGTCGACACACTTCATCCTATAGTAAAGACTATAAAGTCCCAGGTCACTACTGTGGTTGACACACTTCATACTATAGTAAAGACTATAAAGTCCCAGGTCACTACTGTGGTCGACACACTTCATACTATAGTAAAGACTATAAAGTCCCAGGTCACTACTGTGGTCGACACACTTCATACTATAGTAAAGACTATAAAGTCTCAGGTCACTACTGTGGTTTTCACACTTCATCCTATAGTAAAGACTATAAAGTCCCAGGTCACTACTGTGGTCGACACACTTCATACTATAGTAAAGACTATAAAGTCCCAGGTCACTACTGTGGTCGACACACTTAATACTATAGTAAAGCCTATAAAGTCCCAGGTCACTACTGTGGTCGACACACTTCATCCTATAGTAAAGATTATAAAGTCCCAGGTCACTACTGTGGTCGACACACTTCATCCTATAGTAAAGACTATAAAGTCCCAGGTCACTGCTGTGGTCGACACACTTCATCCTATAGTAAAATCTATAAAGTCCCAGGTCACTACTGTGGTCGACACACTTCATACTATAGTAAAGACTATAAATCACAGGTCACTACTGTGGTCGACACACTTCATCCTATAGTAAAGACTATAAAGTCCCAGGTCACTACTGTGGTCGACACACTTCATCCTATAGTTAAAACTATAAAGTCCCAGGTCACTACTGTGGTCGACACACTTCATACTATAGTAAAGACTATAAAGTCACAGGTCACTACTGTGGTCGACACACTTCATCCTATAGTAAAGACTATAAAGTCCCAGGTCACTACTGTGGTCGACACACTTCATCCTATAGTAAAGACTATAAAGTCCCAGGTCACTGCTGTGGTCGACACACTTCATCCTATAGTAAAAACTATAAAGTCCCAGGTCACTACTGTGGTCGACACACTTCATCCTATAGTAAAGACTATAAAGTCCCAGGTCACTACTGTGGTCGACACACTTCATCCTATAGTAAAGACTATAAAGCCCCAGGTCACTACTGTGGTCGACACACTTCATACTATATTAAAGACTATAAAGTCCGAGGTCACTGCTGTGGTCGACACACTTCATCCTATAGTAAAAACCATAAAGTCCCAGGTCACTACTGTGGTCGACACACTTCATACTATAGTATAGACTATAAAGCCCCAGGTCACTACTGTGGTCGACACACTTCATACTATAGTAAAGACTTTAAAGTCCCAGGTCACTACTGTGGTCGACACACTTCATCCTATAGTAAAAACTATAAAGTCCCAGGTCACTACTGTGGTCGACACACTTCATCCTATAGTAAAGACTATAAAGTCCCAGGTCACTACTGTGGTCGACACACTTCATCCTATAGTAAAGACTATAAAGCCCCAGGTCACTACTGTGGTCGACACACTTCATACTATATTAAAGACTATAAAGTCCCAGGTCACTGCTGTTGTCGACACACTTCATCCTATAGTAAAAACTATAAAGTCCCAGGTCACTACTGTGGTCGACACACTTCATACTATAGTAAAGACTATAAAGTCCCAGGTCACTACTGTGGTCGACACACTTCATACTATATATAGTAAAGAATATAAAGTCCCAGGTCACTACTGTGGTCGACACACTTCATACTATAGTAAAGTCTATAAAGCCCCAGGTCACTACTGTGGTCGACACACTTCATACTATAGTAAAGACTATGAAGTCCCAGGTCACTACTGTGGTCGACACACTTCATCCTATAGTAAAGACTATAAAGTCCCAGGTCACTACTGTGGTCGACACACTTCATACTATAGTAAAGACTATAAAGTCCCAGGTCACTACTGTGGTCGACACACTTCATACTATAGTACAGACTATAAAGTCCCAGGTCACTACTGTGGTCGACACACTTAATACTATAGTAAAGACTATAAAGTCCCAGGTCACTGCTGTGGTCGACACACTTCATCCTATAGTAAAAACTATAAAGTCCCAGGTCACTACTGTGGTCGACACACTTCATACTATAGTAAAGACTATAAAGTCACAGGTCACTACTGTGGTCGACACACTTCATACTATAGTAAAGACTATAAAGCCCCAGGTCACTACTGTGGTCGACACACTTCATCCTATAGTAAAAACTATAAAGTCCCAGGTCACTACTGTGGTCGACACACTTCATCCTATAGTAAAAACTATAAAGTCCCAGGTCACCACTGTGGTCGACACACTTCATCCGATATTAAAGACTATAAAGTCCCAGGTCACTACTGTGGTCGACACACTTCATACTATAGTAAAGACTATAAAGCCCCAGGTCACTACTGTGGTCGACACACTTCATCCTATAGTAAAGACTATAAAGCCCCAGGTCACTACTGTGGTCGACACACTTCATCCTATAGTAAAAACTATAAAGTCCCAGGTCACTACTGTGGTCGACACACTTCATCCTATATTAAAGACTATAAAGTCCCAGGTCACTACTGTGGTCGACACACTTCATACTATAGTAAAGACTATAAAGTCCCAGGTCACTGCTGTGGTCGACACACTTCATCCTATAGTAAAAACTATAAAGTCCCAGGTCACTACTGTGGTCGACACACTTAATACTATAGTAAAGACTATAAAGTCCCAGGTCACTGCTGTGGTCGACACACTTCATCCTATAGTAAAAACTATAAAGTCCCAGGTCACTACTGTGGTCGACACACTTCATACTATAGTAAAGACTATAAAGTCACAGGTCACTACTGTGGTCGACACACTTCATACTATAGTAAAGACTATAAAGCCCCAGGTCACTACTGTGGTCGACACACTTCATCCTATAGTAAAGACTATAAAGTCCCAGGTCACTACTGTGGTCGACACACTTCATACTATAGTAAAGACTATAAAGTCCCAGGTCACTACTGTGGTCGACACACTTCATCCTATAGTAAAGACTATAAAGTCCCAGGTCACAACTGTGGTCGACACACTTCATACTATAGTAAAGACTATAAAGTCCCAGGTCACCTCTGTGGTCGACACACTTCATCCTATAGTAAAGACTATAAAGTCCCAGGTCATTGCTGTGGTCGACACACTTCATCCTATAGTAAAAACTATAAAGTCCCAGGTCACTACTGTGGTCGACACACTTCATACTATAGTAAAGACTATAAAGTCACAGGTCACTACTGTGGTCGACACACTTCATCCTATAGTAAAGACTATAAAGTCCCAGGTCACTACTGTGGTCGACACACTTCATCCTATAGTAAAGACTATAAAGTCCCAGGTCCCTACTGTGGTCGACACACTTCATCCTATAGTAAAGACTATAAAGTCCCAGGTCCCTACTGTGGTCGACACACTTCATCCTATAGTAAAGACTATAAAGTCCCAGGTCACTACTGTGGTCCACACACTTCATCCTATAGTAAAGACTATAAAGTCCCAGGTCACTGCTGTGGTCGACACACTTCATCCTATAGTAAAAACTATAAAGTCCCAGGTCACTAATGTGGTCGACACACTTCATCCTATAGTAAAGACTATAAAGTCCCAGGTCACTACTGTGGTCGACACACCTCATACTATAGTAAAGACTATAAAGTCCCAGGTCACTACTGTGGTCGACACACTTCATACTATAGTAAAGACTATAAAGTCCCAGGTCACTGCTGTGGTCGACACACTTCATCCTATAGTAAAGACTATAAAGTCCCAGGTCACTACTGTGGTCGACACACCTCATACTATAGTAAAGACTATAAAGTCCCAGGTCACTACTGTGGTCGACACACTTCATCCTATAGTAAAGACTATAAAGTCCCAGGTCCCTACTGTGGTCGACACACTTCATCCTATAGTAAAGACTATAAAGTCCCAGGTCACAACTGTGGTCGACACACTTCATCCTATAGTAAAGACTATAAAGTCCCAGGTCACTGCTGTGGTCGACACACTTCATCCTATAGTAAAAACTATAAAGTCCCAGGTCACTAATGTGGTCGACACACTTCATCCTATAGTAAAGACTATAAAGTCCCAGGTCACTACTGTGGTCGACACACCTCATACTATAGTAAAGACTATAAAGTCCCAGGTCACTACTGTGATCGACACACTTCATACTATAGTAAAGACTATAAAGTCCCAGGTCACTACTGTGGTCGACACACTTCATCCTATAGTAAAGACTATAAAGTCCCAGGTCACTACTGTGGTCGACACACTTCATCCTATAGTAAAGATTATAAAGTCCCAGGTCACTACTGTGGTCGACACACTTCATCCTATAGTAAAGACTATAAAGTCCCAGGTCACTGCTGTGGTCGACACACTTCATCCTATAGTAAAATCTATAAAGTCCCAGGTCACTACTGTGGTCGACACACTTCATACTATAGTAAAGACTATAAATCACAGGTCACTACTGTGGTCGACACACTTCATCCTATAGTAAAGACTATAAAGTCCCAGGTCACTACTGTGGTCGACACACTTCATCCTATAGTTAAAACTATAAAGTCCCAGGTCACTACTGTGGTCGACACACTTCATACTATAGTAAAGACTATAAAGTCACAGGTCACTACTGTGGTCGACACACTTCATCCTATAGTAAAGACTATAAAGTCCCAGGTCACTACTGTGGTCGACACACTTCATCCTATAGTAAAGACTATAAAGTCCCAGGTCACTGCTGTGGTCGACACACTTCATCCTATAGTAAAAACTATAAAGTCCCAGGTCACTACTGTGGTCGACACACTTCATCCTATAGTAAAGACTATAAAGTCCCAGGTCACTACTGTGGTCGACACACTTCATCCTATAGTAAAGACTATAAAGCCCCAGGTCACTACTGTGGTCGACACACTTCATACTATATTAAAGACTATAAAGTCCGAGGTCACTGCTGTGGTCGACACACTTCATCCTATAGTAAAAACCATAAAGTCCCAGGTCACTACTGTGGTCGACACACTTCATACTATAGTATAGACTATAAAGCCCCAGGTCACTACTGTGGTCGACACACTTCATACTATAGTAAAGACTTTAAAGTCCCAGGTCACTACTGTGGTCGACACACTTCATCCTATAGTAAAAACTATAAAGTCCCAGGTCACTACTGTGGTCGACACACTTCATCCTATAGTAAAGACTATAAAGTCCCAGGTCACTACTGTGGTCGACACACTTCATCCTATAGTAAAGACTATAAAGCCCCAGGTCACTACTGTGGTCGACACACTTCATACTATATTAAAGACTATAAAGTCCCAGGTCACTGCTGTTGTCGACACACTTCATCCTATAGTAAAAACTATAAAGTCCCAGGTCACTACTGTGGTCGACACACTTCATACTATAGTAAAGACTATAAAGTCCCAGGTCACTACTGTGGTCGACACACTTCATACTATATATAGTAAAGAATATAAAGTCCCAGGTCACTACTGTGGTCGACACACTTCATACTATAGTAAAGTCTATAAAGCCCCAGGTCACTACTGTGGTCGACACACTTCATACTATAGTAAAGACTATGAAGTCCCAGGTCACTACTGTGGTCGACACACTTCATCCTATAGTAAAGACTATAAAGTCCCAGGTCACTACTGTGGTCGACACACTTCATACTATAGTAAAGACTATAAAGTCCCAGGTCACTACTGTGGTCGACACACTTCATACTATAGTAAAGACTATAAAGTCCCAGGTCACTACTGTGGTCGACACACTTAATACTATAGTAAAGACTATAAAGTCCCAGGTCACTGCTGTGGTCGACACACTTCATCCTATAGTAAAAACTATAAAGTCCCAGGTCACTACTGTGGTCGACACACTTCATACTATAGTAAAGACTATAAAGTCACAGGTCACTACTGTGGTCGACACACTTCATACTATAGTAAAGACTATAAAGCCCCAGGTCACTACTGTGGTCGACACACTTCATCCTATAGTAAAAACTATAAAGTCCCAGGTCACTACTGTGGTCGACACACTTCATCCTATAGTAAAAACTATAAAGTCCCAGGTCACCACTGTGGTCGACACACTTCATCCGATATTAAAGACTATAAAGTCCCAGGTCACTACTGTGGTCGACACACTTCATACTATAGTAAAGACTATAAAGCCCCAGGTCACTACTGTGGTCGACACACTTCATCCTATAGTAAAGACTATAAAGCCCCAGGTCACTACTGTGGTCGACACACTTCATCCTATAGTAAAAACTATAAAGTCCCAGGTCACTACTGTGGTCGACACACTTCATCCTATATTAAAGACTATAAAGTCCCAGGTCACTACTGTGGTCGACACACTTCATACTATAGTAAAGACTATAAAGTCCCAGGTCACTGCTGTGGTCGACACACTTCATCCTATAGTAAAAACTATAAAGTCCCAGGTCACTACTGTGGTCGACACACTTAATACTATAGTAAAGACTATAAAGTCCCAGGTCAGTGCTGTGGTCGACACACTTCATCCTATAGTAAAAACTATAAAGTCCCAGGTCACTACTGTGGTCGACACACTTCATACTATAGTAAAGACTATAAAGTCACAGGTCACTACTGTGGTCGACACACTTCATACTATAGTAAAGACTATAAAGCCCCAGGTCACTACTGTGGTCGACACACTTCATCCTATAGTAAAGACTATAAAGTCCCAGGTCACTACTGTGGTCGACACACTTCATACTATAGTAAAGACTATAAAGTCCCAGGTCACTACTGTGGTCGACACACTTCATCCTATAGTAAAGACTATAAAGTCCCAGGTCACAACTGTGGTCGACACACTTCATACTATAGTAAAGACTATAAAGTCCCAGGTCACCTCTGTGGTCGACACACTTCATCCTATAGTAAAGACTATAAAGTCCCAGGTCATTGCTGTGGTCGACACACTTCATCCTATAGTAAAAACTATAAAGTCCCAGGTCACTACTGTGGTCGACACACTTCATACTATAGTAAAGACTATAAAGTCACAGGTCACTACTGTGGTCGACACACTTCATCCTATAGTAAAGACTATAAAGTCCCAGGTCACTACTGTGGTCGACACACTTCATCCTATAGTAAAGACTATAAAGTCCCAGGTCCCTACTGTGGTCGACACACTTCATCCTATAGTAAAGACTATAAAGTCCCAGGTCCCTACTGTGGTCGACACACTTCATCCTATAGTAAAGACTATAAAGTCCCAGGTCACTACTGTGGTCCACACACTTCATCCTATAGTAAAGACTATAAAGTCCCAGGTCACTGCTGTGGTCGACACACTTCATCCTATAGTAAAAACTATAAAGTCCCAGGTCACTAATGTGGTCGACACACTTCATCCTATAGTAAAGACTATAAAGTCCCAGGTCACTACTGTGGTCGACACACCTCATACTATAGTAAAGACTATAAAGTCCCAGGTCACTACTGTGGTCGACACACTTCATACTATAGTAAAGACTATAAAGTCCCAGGTCACTGCTGTGGTCGACACACTTCATCCTATAGTAAAGACTATAAAGTCCCAGGTCACTACTGTGGTCGACACACCTCATACTATAGTAAAGACTATAAAGTCCCAGGTCACTACTGTGGTCGACACACTTCATCCTATAGTAAAGACTATAAAGTCCCAGGTCCCTACTGTGGTCGACACACTTCATCCTATAGTAAAGACTATAAAGTCCCAGGTCACAACTGTGGTCGACACACTTCATCCTATAGTAAAGACTATAAAGTCCCAGGTCACTGCTGTGGTCGACACACTTCATCCTATAGTAAAAACTATAAAGTCCCAGGTCACTAATGTGGTCGACACACTTCATCCTATAGTAAAGACTATAAAGTCCCAGGTCACTACTGTGGTCGACACACCTCATACTATAGTAAAGACTATAAAGTCCCAGGTCACTACTGTGGTCGACACACTTCATACTATAGTAAAGACTATAAAGTCCCAGGTCACTACTGTGGTCGACACACTTCATCCTATAGTAAAGACTATAAAGTCCCAGGTCACTACTGTGGTCGACACACTTCATCCTATAGTAAAGACTATAAAGTCCCAGGTCACTACTGTGGTCGACACACCTCATACTATAGTAAAGACTATAAAGTCCCAGGTCACTACTGTGGTCGACACACTTCATCCTATAGTAAAGACTATAAATTCCCAGGTCACTACTATGGTCGACACACTTCATCCTATAGTAAACACTATAAAGTCCCAGGTCACTACTGTGGTCGACACACTTCATCCTATAGTAAAGACTATAAAGTCCCAGGTCACTACTGTGGTCGACACACTTCATACTATAGTAAAGACTATAAAGTCCCAGGTCACTACTGTGGTCGACACACTTCATCCTATAGTAAAGACTATAAAGTCCCAGGTCACTACTGTGGTCGACACACTTCATCCTATAGTAAAGACTATAAAGTCCCAGGTCACTACTGTGGTCGACACACTTCATCCTATAGTAAAGACTATAAAGTCCCAGGTCACTACTGTGGTCGACACACTTCATACTATAGTAAAGACTATAAAGTCCCAGGTCACTGCTGTGGTCGACACACTTCATCCTATAGTAAAGACTATAAAGTCCCAGGTCACTACTGTGGTCGACACACTTCATACTATAGTAAAGACTATAAAGTCCCAGGTCACTACTGTGGTCGACACACTTCATCCTATAGTAAAGAGTAATAAGTCCCAGGTCACTACTGTGGTCGACACACTTCATCCTATAGTAAAGAGTATAAAGTCCCAGGTCACTACTGTGGTCGACACACTTCCTACTATAGTAAAGACTATAAAGTCACAGGTCACTACTGTGGTCGACACACTTCATCCTATAGTAAAGACTATAAAGTCCCAGGTCACTACTGTGGTCGACACACTTCATCCTATAGTAAAGACTATAAAGTCCCAGGTCACTACTGTGGTCGACACACTTCATCCTATAGTAAAGACTATAAAGTCCCAGGTCACTACTGTGGTCGACACACTTCATCCTATAGTGAAGAGTATAAAGTCCCAGGTCACTACTGTGGTCGACACACTTCATACTATAGTAAAGACTATAAAGTCACAGGTCACTACTGTGGTCGACACACTTCATCCTATAGTAAAGACTATAAAGTCCCAGGATACTACTGTCGTCGACACACTTCATCCTATAGTAAAGACTATAAAGTCCCAGGTCACTACTGTGGTCGACACACTTCATCCTATAGTAAAGAGTATAAAGTCCCAGGTCACTACTGTGGTCGACACACTTCATACTATAGTAAAGACTATAAAGTCCCAGGTCACTACTGTGGTCGACACACTTCATCCTATAGTAAAGACTATAAAGTCCCAGGTCACTACTGTGGTCGACACACTTCATCCTATAGTAAAGACTATAAAGTCCCAGGTCACTACTGTGGTCGACACACTTCATCCTATAGTAAAGAGTATAAAGTCCCAGGTCACTACTGTGGTCGACACACTTCATCCTATAGTAAAGACTATAAAGTCCCAGGTCACTACTGTGGTCGACACACTTCATCCTATAGTAAAGACAATAAAGTCCCAGGTCACTACTGTGGTCGACACACTTCATCCTATAGTAAAGAGTTTAAAGTCCCTGGTCACTACTGTGGTCGACACACTTCATACTATAGTAAAGACTATAAAGCCCCAGGTCACTACTGTGGTCGAAACACTTCATCCTATAGTAAAGACTATAAAGTCCCAGGTCACTACTGTGGTCGACACACTTCATCCTATAGTAAAAAACTATAAAGTCCCAGGTCACTACTGTGGTCGACACACTTAATACTATAGTAAAGACTATAAAGTCCCAGGTCACTACTGTGGTCGACACACTTCATCCTATAGTAAAGACTATAAAGTCCCAGGTCCCTACTGTGGTCGACACACTTCATCCTATAGTAAAAACTTAAAAGTCCCAGGTCACTACTGTGGTCGACACACTTCATACTATAGTAAAGACTATAAAGTCACAGGTCACTACTGTGGTCGACACACTTCATCCTATAGTAAAGACTATAAAGTCCCAGGTCACTACTGTGGTCGACACACTTCATCCTATAGTAAAGACTATAAAGTCCCAGGTCCCTACTGTGGTCGACACACTTCATCCTATAGTAAAGACTATAAAGTCCCAGGTCCCTACTGTGGTCGACACACTTCATCCTATAGTAAAGACTATAAAGTCCCAGGTCACTACTGTGGTCCACACACTTCATCCTATAGTAAAGACTATAAAGTCCCAGGTCACTGCTGTGGTCGACACACTTCATCCTATAGTAAAAACTATAAAGTCCCAGGTCACTAATGTGGTCGACACACTTCATCCTATAGTAAAGACTATAAAGTCCCAGGTCACTACTGTGGTCGACACACCTCATACTATAGTAAAGACTATAAAGTCCCAGGTCACTACTGTGGTCGACACACTTCATACTATAGTAAAGACTATAAAGTCCCAGGTCACTGCTGTGGTCGACACACTTCATCCTATAGTAAAGACTATAAAGTCCCAGGTCACTACTGTGGTCGACACACCTCATACTATAGTAAAGACTATAAAGTCCCAGGTCACTACTGTGGTCGACACACTTCATCCTATAGTAAAGACCATAAAGTCCCAGGTCCCTACTGTGGTCGACACACTTCATCCTATAGTAAAGACTATAAAGTCCCAGGTCACTACTGTGGTCGACACACTTCATCCTATAGTAAAGACTATAAAGTCCCAGGTCACTGCTGTGGTCGACACACTTCATCCTATAGTAAAAACTCTAAAGTCCCAGGTCACTAATGTGGTCGACACACTTCATCCTATAGTAAAGACTATAAAGTCCCAGGTCACTACTGTGGTCGACACACCTCATACTATAGTAAAGACTATAAAGTCCCAGGTCACTACTGTGGTCGACACACTTCATACTATAGTAAAGACTATAAAGTGCCAGGTCACTACTGTGGTCGACACACTTCATCCTATAGTAAAGACTATAAAGTCCCAGGTCACTACTGTGGTCGACACACTTCATCCTATAGTAAAGACTATAAAGTCCCAGGTCACTACTGTGGTCGACACACCTCATACTATAGTAAAGACTATAAAGTCCCAGGTCACTACTGTGGTCGACACACTTCATCCTATAGTAAAGACTATAAAGTCCCAGGTCACTACTGTGGTCGACACACTTCATCCTATAGTAAACACTATAAAGTCCCAGGTCACTACTGTGGTCGACACACTTCATCCTATAGTAAAGACTATAAAGTCCCAGGTCACTACTGTGGTCGACACACTTCATACTATAGTAAAGACTATAAAGTCCCAGGTCACTACTGTGGTCGACACACTTCATCCTATAGTAAAGACTATAAAGTCCCAGGTCACTACTGTGGTCGACACACTTCATCCTATAGTAAAGACTATAAAGTCCCAGGTCACTACTGTGGTCGACACACTTCATACTATAGTAAAGACTATAAAGTCCCAGGTCACTACTGTGGTCGACACACTTCATCCTATAGTAAAGACTATAAAGTCCCAGGTCACTACTGTGGTCGACACACTTCATCCTATAGTAAAGACTATAAAGTCCCAGGTCACTACTGTGGTCGACACACTTCATACTATAGTAAAGACTATAAAGTCCCAGGTCACTACTGTGGTCGACACACTTCATACTATAGTAAAGACTATAAAGTCCCAGGTCACTACTGTGGTCGACACACTTCATACTATAGTAAAGACTATAAAGTCCCAGGTCACTACTGTGGTCGACACACTTCATACTATAGTAAAGACTATAAAGTCACAGGTCACTACTGTGGTCGACACACTTCATCCTATAGTAAAGACTATAAAGTCCCAGGTCACTACTGTGGTCGACACACTTCATCCTATAGTAAAGACTATAAAGTCCCAGGTCACTACTGTGGTCGACACACTTCATCCTATAGTAAAGACTATAAAGTCCCACGTCACTACTGTGGTCGACACACTTCATCCTATAGTAAAGAGTATAAAGTCCCAGGTCACTACTGTGGTCGACACACTTCATACTATAGTAAAGACTATAAAGTCACAGGTCACTACTGTGGTCGACACACTTCATCCTATAGTAAAGACTATAAAGTCCCAGGATACTACTGTCGTCGACACACTTCATCCTATAGTAAAGACTATAAAGTCCCAGGTCACTACTGTGGTCGACACACTTCATCCTATAGTAAAGAGTATAAAGTCCCAGGTCACTACTGTTGTCGACACACTTCATACTATAGTAAAGACTATAAAGTCCCAGGTCACTACTGTGGTCGACACACTTCATCCTATAGTAAAGACTATAAAGTCCCAGGTCACTACTGTGGTCGACACACTTCATCCTATAGTAAAGACTATAAAGTCCCAGGTCACTACTGTGGTCGACACACTTCATCCTATAGTAAAGAGTATAAAGTCCCAGGTCACTACTGTGGTCGACACACTTCATCCTATAGTAAAGACTATAAAGTCCCAGGTCACTACTGTGGTCGACACACTTCATCCTATAGTAAAGACTATAAAGTCCCAGGTCACTACTGTGGTCGACACACTTCATCCTATAGTAAAGAGTTTAAAGTCCCAGGTCACTACTGTGGTCGACACACTTCATCCTATAGTAAAGACTATAAAGTCCCAGGTCACTACTGTGGTCGACACACTTCATCCTATAGTAAAGACTATAAAGTCCCAGGTCACTACTGTGGTCGACACACTTCATCCTATAGTAAAGACTATAAAGTCCCAGGTCACTACTGTGGTCGACACACTTCATCCTATAGTAAAGACTATAAAGTCCCAGGTCACTACTGTGGTCGACACACTTCATCCTATAGTAAAGACTATGAAGTCCCAGGTCACTACTGTGGTCGACACACTTCATCCTATAGTAAAGACTATAAAGTCCCAGGTCACTACTGTAGTCGACACACTTCATCCTATAGTAAAGACTATAAAGTCCCAAGTCACTACTGTGGTCGACACACTTCATCCTATATTAAAGACTATAAAGTCCCAGGTCACTACTGTGGTCGACACACTTCATCCTATAGTAAAGACTATAAAGCCCCAGGTCACTACTGTGGTCGACACACTTCATCCTATAGTAAAGACTATAATGTCCCAGGTCACTACTGTGGTCGACACACTTCATCCTATAGTAAAGACTATAAAGTCCCAGGTCACTACTGTGGTCGACACACTTCATCCTATAGTAAAGACTATAAAGTCCCAGGTCACTACTGTGGTCGACACACTTCATCCTATAGTAAAGACTATAAAGTCCCAGGTCACTGCTGTGGTCGACACACTTCATCCTATAGTAAAGATTATAAAGTCCCAGGTCACTGCTGTGGTCGACACACTTCATCCTATAGTAAAGACTATAAAGTCCCAGGTCACTGCTGTGGTCGACACACTTCATCCTATAGTAAAGACTATAAAGACCCAGGTCACTACTGTGGTCGACACATTTCATCCTATAGTAAAGACTATAAAGTCCCAGGTCACTACTGTGGTCGACACACTTCATACTATAGTAAAGACTATAAAGTCCCAGGTCACTACTGTGGTCGACACACTTCATACTATAGTAAAGACTATAAAGTCCCAGGTCACTACTGTGGTCGACACACTTCATCCTATAGTAAAGACTATAAAGTCCCAGGTCACTACTGTGGTCGACACACTTCATACTATAGTAAAGACTATAAAGTCCCAGGTCACTACTGTGGTAGACACACTTCATTCTATAGTAAAGACTATAAAGTCCCAGGTCACTACTGTGGTCGACACACTTCATACTATAGTAAAGACTATAAAGTCCCAGGTCACTACTGTGGTCGACACACTTCATCCTATAGTAAAGACTATAAAGTCCCAGGTCACTACTGTGGTCGACACACTTCATACTATAGTAAAGACTATAAAGTCCCAGGTCACTACTGTGGTCGACACACTTCATACTATAGTAAAGACTATAAAGTCACAGGTCACTACTGTGGTCGACACACTTCATACTATAGTAAAGACTATAAAGTCCCAGGTCACTACTGTGGTAGACACACTTCATTCTATAGTAAAGACTATAAAGTCCCAGGTCACTACTGTGGTCGACACACTTCATACTATAGTAAAGACTATAAAGTCCCAGGTCACTACTGTGGTCGACACACTTCAACCTATTGTAAAGACTATAAAGTCCCAGGTCACTACTGTGGTCGACACACTTCATACTATAGTAAAGACTATCAAGTCCCAGGTCACTACTGTGGTCGACACACTTCATCCTATAGTAAAGACTATAAAGTCCCAGGTCACTGCTGTGGTCGACACAATTCATCCTATAGTAAAGATTATAAAGTCCCAGGTCACTGCTGTGGTCGACACACTTCATCCTATAGTAAAGACTATAAAGTCCCAGGTCACTGCTGTGGTCGACACACTTCATCCTATAGTAAAGACTATAAAGACCCAGGTCACTACTGTGGTCGACACATTTCATCCTATAGTAAAGACTATAAAGTCCCAGGTCACTACTGTGGTCGACACACTTCATACTATAGTAAAGACTATAAAGTCCCAGGTCACTACTGTGGTCGACACACTTCATACTATAGTAAAGACTATAAAGTCCCAGGTCACTACTGTGGTCGACACACTTCATCCTATAGTAAAGACTATAAAGTCCCAGGTCACTACTGTGGTCGACACACTTCATACTATAGTAAAGACTATAAAGTCCCAGGTCACTACTGTGGTAGACACACTTCATTCTATAGTAAAGACTATAAAGTCCCAGGTCACTACTGTGGTCGACACACTTCATACTATAGTAAAGACTATAAAGTCCCAGGTCACTACTGTGGTCGACACACTTCATCCTATAGTAAAGACTATAAAGTCCCAGGTCACTACTGTGGTCGACACACTTCATACTATAGTAAAGACTATAAAGTCCCAGGTCACTACTGTGGTCGACACACTTCATACTATAGTAAAGACTATAAAGTCCCAGGTCACTACTGTGGTCGACACACTTCATACTATAGTAAAGACTATAAAGTCCCAGGTCACTACTGTGGTAGACACACTTCATTCTATAGTAAAGACTATAAAGTCCCAGGTCACTACTGTGGTCGACACACTTCATACTATAGTAAAGACTATAAAGTCCCAGGTCACTACTGTGGTCGACACACTTCAACCTATTGTAAAGACTATAAAGTCCCAGGTCACTACTGTGGTCGACACACTTCATACTATAGTAAAGACTATCAAGTCCCAGGTCACTACTGTGGTCGACACACTTCATACTATAGTAAAGACTATAAAGTCACAGGTCACTACTGTGGTCGACACACTTCATCCTATAGTAAAGACTATAAAGTCCCAGGTCACTACTGTGGTCGACACACTTCATCCTATAGTAAAGACTATAAAGTCCCAGGTCACTACTGTGGTCGACACACTTCATCCTATAGTAAAGACTATAAAGTCCCACGTCACTACTGTGGTCGACACACTTCATCCTATAGTAAAGAGTATAAAGTCCCAGGTCACTACTGTGGTCGACACACTTCATACTATAGTAAAGACTATAAAGTCACAGGTCACTACTGTGGTCGACACACTTCATCCTATAGTAAAGACTATAAAGTCCCAGGATACTACTGTCGTCGACACACTTCATCCTATAGTAAAGACTATAAAGTCCCAGGTCACTACTGTGGTCGACACACTTCATCCTATAGTAAAGAGTATAAAGTCCCAGGTCACTACTGTTGTCGACACACTTCATACTATAGTAAAGACTATAAAGTCCCAGGTCACTACTGTGGTCGACACACTTCATCCTATAGTAAAGACTATAAAGTCCCAGGTCACTACTGTGGTCGACACACTTCATCCTATAGTAAAGACTATAAAGTCCCAGGTCACTACTGTGGTCGACACACTTCATCCTATAGTAAAGAGTATAAAGTCCCAGGTCACTACTGTGGTCGACACACTTCATCCTATAGTAAAGACTATAAAGTCCCAGGTCACTACTGTGGTCGACACACTTCATCCTATAGTAAAGACTATAAAGTCCCAGGTCACTACTGTGGTCGACACACTTCATCCTATAGTAAAGAGTTTAAAGTCCCAGGTCACTACTGTGGTCGACACACTTCATCCTATAGTAAAGACTATAAAGTCCCAGGTCACTACTGTGGTCGACACACTTCATCCTATAGTAAAGACTATAAAGTCCCAGGTCACTACTGTGGTCGACACACTTCATCCTATAGTAAAGACTATAAAGTCCCAGGTCACTACTGTGGTCGACACACTTCATCCTATAGTAAAGACTATAAAGTCCCAGGTCACTACTGTGGTCGACACACTTCATCCTATAGTAAAGACTATGAAGTCCCAGGTCACTACTGTGGTCGACACACTTCATCCTATAGTAAAGACTATAAAGTCCCAGGTCACTACTGTAGTCGACACACTTCATCCTATAGTAAAGACTATAAAGTCCCAAGTCACTACTGTGGTCGACACACTTCATCCTATATTAAAGACTATAAAGTCCCAGGTCACTACTGTGGTCGACACACTTCATCCTATAGTAAAGACTATAAAGCCCCAGGTCACTACTGTGGTCGACACACTTCATCCTATAGTAAAGACTATAATGTCCCAGGTCACTACTGTGGTCGACACACTTCATCCTATAGTAAAGACTATAAAGTCCCAGGTCACTACTGTGGTCGACACACTTCATCCTATAGTAAAGACTATAAAGTCCCAGGTCACTACTGTGGTCGACACACTTCATCCTATAGTAAAGACTATAAAGTCCCAGGTCACTGCTGTGGTCGACACACTTCATCCTATAGTAAAGATTATAAAGTCCCAGGTCACTGCTGTGGTCGACACACTTCATCCTATAGTAAAGACTATAAAGTCCCAGGTCACTGCTGTGGTCGACACACTTCATCCTATAGTAAAGACTATAAAGACCCAGGTCACTACTGTGGTCGACACATTTCATCCTATAGTAAAGACTATAAAGTCCCAGGTCACTACTGTGGTCGACACACTTCATACTATAGTAAAGACTATAAAGTCCCAGGTCACTACTGTGGTCGACACACTTCATACTATAGTAAAGACTATAAAGTCCCAGGTCACTACTGTGGTCGACACACTTCATCCTATAGTAAAGACTATAAAGTCCCAGGTCACTACTGTGGTCGACACACTTCATACTATAGTAAAGACTATAAAGTCCCAGGTCACTACTGTGGTAGACACACTTCATTCTATAGTAAAGACTATAAAGTCCCAGGTCACTACTGTGGTCGACACACTTCATACTATAGTAAAGACTATAAAGTCCCAGGTCACTACTGTGGTCGACACACTTCATCCTATAGTAAAGACTATAAAGTCCCAGGTCACTACTGTGGTCGACACACTTCATACTATAGTAAAGACTATAAAGTCCCAGGTCACTACTGTGGTCGACACACTTCAACCTATTGTAAAGACTATAAAGTCCCAGGTCACTACTGTGGTCGACACACTTCATACTATAGTAAAGACTATCAAGTCCCAGGTCACTACTGTGGTCGACACACTTCATACTATAGTAAAGACTATAAAGTCCCAGGTCACTACTGTGGTCGACACACTTCATCCTATAGTAAAGACTATAAAGTCCCAGGTCACTACTGTGGTCGACACACTTCATCCTATAGTAAAGACTATAAAGTCCCAGGTCACTACTGTGGTCGACACACTTCATACTATAGTAAAGACTATAAAGTCCCAGGTCACTACTGTGGTCGACACACTTCATCCTATAGTAAAGACTATAAAGTCCCAGGTCACTACTGTGGTCGACACACTTCATACTATAGTAAAGACTATAAAGTCCCAGGTCACTACTGTGGTCGACACACTTCATACTATAGTAAAGACTATAAAGTCCCAGGTCACTACTGTGGTCGACACACTTCATACTATAGTAAAGACTATAAAGTCCCAGGTCACTACTGTGGTCGACACACTTCATACTATAGTAAAGACTATAAAGTCCCAGGTCACTACTGTGGTCGACACACTTCATCCTATAGTAAAGACTATAAAGTCCCAGGTCACTACTGTGGTCGACACACTTCATACTATAGTAAAGACTATAAAGTCCCAGGTCACTACTGTGGTCGACACACTTCATACTATAGTAAAGACTATAAAGTCCCAGGTCACTACTGTGGTCGACACACTTCATACTATAGTAAAGACTATAAAGTCCCAGGTCACTACTGTGGTCGACACACTTCATCCTATAGTAAAGACTATAAAGTCCCAGGTCACTACTGTGGTCGACACACTTCATCCTATAGTAAAGACTATAAAGTCCCAGGTCACTACTGTGGTCGACACACTTCATACTATAGTAAAGACTATAAAGTCCCAGGTCACTACTGTGGTCGACACACTTCATACTATAGTAAAGACTATAAAGTCCCAGGTCACTACTGTGGTCGACACACTTCATTCTATAGTAAAAACTATAAAGTCCCAGGTCACTACTGTGGTCGACACACTTAATACTATAGTAAAGACTATAAAGTCCCAGGTCACTACTGTGGTCGACACACTTCATCCTATAGTAAAGACTATAAAGTCCCAGGTCCCTACTGTGGTCGACACACTTCATCCTATAGTAAAAACTTAAAAGTCCCAGGTCACTACTGTGGTCGACACACTTCATACTATAGTAAAGACTATAAAGTCACAGGTCACTACTGTGGTCGACACACTTCATCCTATAGTAAAGACTATAAAGTCCCAGGTCACTACTGTGGTCGACACACTTCATCCTATAGTAAAGACTATAAAGTCCCAGGTCCCTACTGTGGTCGACACACTTCATCCTATAGTAAAGACTATAAAGTCCCAGGTCCCTACTGTGGTCGACACACTTCATCCTATAGTAAAGACTATAAAGTCCCAGGTCACTACTGTGGTCCACACACTTCATCCTATAGTAAAGACTATAAAGTCCCAGGTCACTGCTGTGGTCGACACACTTCATCCTATAGTAAAAACTATAAAGTCCCAGGTCACTAATGTGGTCGACACACTTCATCCTATAGTAAAGACTATAAAGTCCCAGGTCACTACTGTGGTCGACACACCTCATACTATAGTAAAGACTATAAAGTCCCAGGTCACTACTGTGGTCGACACACTTCATACTATAGTAAAGACTATAAAGTCCCAGGTCACTGCTGTGGTCGACACACTTCATCCTATAGTAAAGACTATAAAGTCCCAGGTCACTACTGTGGTCGACACACCTCATACTATAGTAAAGACTATAAAGTCCCAGGTCACTACTGTGGTCGACACACTTCATCCTATAGTAAAGACCATAAAGTCCCAGGTCCCTACTGTGGTCGACACACTTCATCCTATAGTAAAGACTATAAAGTCCCAGGTCACTACTGTGGTCGACACACTTCATCCTATAGTAAAGACTATAAAGTCCCAGGTCACTGCTGTGGTCGACACACTTCATCCTATAGTAAAAACTATAAAGTCCCAGGTCACTAATGTGGTCGACACACTTCATCCTATAGTAAAGACTATAAAGTCCCAGGTCACTACTGTGGTCGACACACCTCATACTATAGTAAAGACTATAAAGTCCCAGGTCACTACTGTGGTCGACACACTTCATACTATAGTAAAGACTATAAAGTGCCAGGTCACTACTGTGGTCGACACACTTCATCCTATAGTAAAGACTATAAAGTCCCAGGTCACTACTGTGGTCGACACACTTCATCCTATAGTAAAGACTATAAAGTCCCAGGTCACTACTGTGGTCGACACACCTCATACTATAGTAAAGACTATAAAGTCCCAGGTCACTACTGTGGTCGACACACTTCATCCTATAGTAAAGACTATAAAGTCCCAGGTCACTACTGTGGTCGACACACTTCATCCTATAGTAAACACTATAAAGTCCCAGGTCACTACTGTGGTCGACACACTTCATCCTATAGTAAAGACTATAAAGTCCCAGGTCACTACTGTGGTCGACACACTTCATACTATAGTAAAGACTATAAAGTCCCAGGTCACTACTGTGGTCGACACACTTCATCCTATAGTAAAGACTATAAAGTCCCAGGTCACTACTGTGGTCGACACACTTCATCCTATAGTAAAGACTATAAAGTCCCAGGTCACTACTGTGGTCGACACACTTCATACTATAGTAAAGACTATAAAGTCCCAGGTCACTACTGTGGTCGACACACTTCATACTATAGTAAAGACTATAAAGTCCCAGGTCACTACTGTGGTCGACACACTTCATCCTATAGTAAAAACTATAAAGTCCCAGGTCACTACTGTGGTCGACACACTTAATACTATAGTAAAGACTATAAAGTCCCAGGTCACTACTGTGGTCGACACACTTCATCCTATAGTAAAGACTATAAAGTCCCAGGTCCCTACTGTGGTCGACACACTTCATCCTATAGTAAAAACTTAAAAGTCCCAGGTCACTACTGTGGTCGACACACTTCATACTATAGTAAAGACTATAAAGTCACAGGTCACTACTGTGGTCGACACACTTCATCCTATAGTAAAGACTATAAAGTCCCAGGTCACTACTGTGGTCGACACACTTCATCCTATAGTAAAGACTATAAAGTCCCAGGTCCCTACTGTGGTCGACACACTTCATCCTATAGTAAAGACTATAAAGTCCCAGGTCCCTACTGTGGTCGACACACTTCATCCTATAGTAAAGACTATAAAGTCCCAGGTCACTACTGTGGTCCACACACTTCATCCTATAGTAAAGACTATAAAGTCCCAGGTCACTGCTGTGGTCGACACACTTCATCCTATAGTAAAAACTATAAAGTCCCAGGTCACTAATGTGGTCGACACACTTCATCCTATAGTAAAGACTATAAAGTCCCAGGTCACTACTGTGGTCGACACACCTCATACTATAGTAAAGACTATAAAGTCCCAGGTCACTACTGTGGTCGACACACTTCATACTATAGTAAAGACTATAAAGTCCCAGGTCACTGCTGTGGTCGACACACTTCATCCTATAGTAAAGACTATAAAGTCCCAGGTCACTACTGTGGTCGACACACCTCATACTATAGTAAAGACTATAAAGTCCCAGGTCACTACTGTGGTCGACACACTTCATCCTATAGTAAAGACCATAAAGTCCCAGGTCCCTACTGTGGTCGACACACTTCATCCTATAGTAAAGACTATAAAGTCCCAGGTCACTACTGTGGTCGACACACTTCATCCTATAGTAAAGACTATAAAGTCCCAGGTCACTGCTGTGGTCGACACACTTCATCCTATAGTAAAAACTATAAAGTCCCAGGTCACTAATGTGGTCGACACACTTCATCCTATAGTAAAGACTATAAAGTCCCAGGTCACTACTGTGGTCGACACACCTCATACTATAGTAAAGACTATAAAGTCCCAGGTCACTACTGTGGTCGACACACTTCATACTATAGTAAAGACTATAAAGTGCCAGGTCACTACTGTGGTCGACACACTTCATCCTATAGTAAAGACTATAAAGTCCCAGGTCACTACTGTGGTCGACACACTTCATCCTATAGTAAAGACTATAAAGTCCCAGGTCACTACTGTGGTCGACACACCTCATACTATAGTAAAGACTATAAAGTCCCAGGTCACTACTGTGGTCGACACACTTCATCCTATAGTAAAGACTATAAAGTCCCAGGTCACTACTGTGGTCGACACACTTCATCCTATAGTAAACACTATAAAGTCCCAGGTCACTACTGTGGTCGACACACTTCATCCTATAGTAAAGACTATAAAGTCCCAGGTCACTACTGTGGTCGACACACTTCATACTATAGTAAAGACTATAAAGTCCCAGGTCACTACTGTGGTCGACACACTTCATCCTATAGTAAAGACTATAAAGTCCCAGGTCACTACTGTGGTCGACACACTTCATCCTATAGTAAAGACTATAAAGTCCCAGGTCACTACTGTGGTCGACACACTTCATACTATAGTAAAGACTATAAAGTCCCAGGTCACTACTGTGGTCGACACACTTCATCCTATAGTAAAGACTATAAAGTCCCAGGTCACTACTGTGGTCGACACACTTCATCCTATAGTAAAGACTATAAAGTCCCAGGTCACTACTGTGGTCGACACACTTCATACTATAGTAAAGACTATAAAGTCCCAGGTCACTACTGTGGTCGACACACTTCATACTATAGTAAAGACTATAAAGTCCCAGGTCACTACTGTGGTCGACACACTTCATACTATAGTAAAGACTATAAAGTCCCAGGTCACTACTGTGGTCGACACACTTCATACTATAGAAAAGACTATAAAGTCACAGGTCACTACTGTGGTCGACACACTTCATCCTATAGTAAAGACTATAAAGTCCCAGGTCACTACTGTGGTCGACACACTTCATCCTATAGTAAAGACTATAAAGTCCCAGGTCACTACTGTGGTCGACACACTTCATCCTATAGTAAAGACTATAAAGTCCCACGTCACTACTGTGGTCGACACACTTCATCCTATAGTAAAGAGTATAAAGTCCCAGGTCACTACTGTGGTCGACACACTTCATACTATAGTAAAGACTATAAAGTCACAGGTCACTACTGTGGTCGACACACTTCATCCTATAGTAAAGACTATAAAGTCCCAGGATACTACTGTCGTCGACACACTTCATCCTATAGTAAAGACTATAAAGTCCCAGGTCACTACTGTGGTCGACACACTTCATCCTATAGTAAAGAGTATAAAGTCCCAGGTCACTACTGTTGTCGACACACTTCATACTATAGTAAAGACTATAAAGTCCCAGTTCACTACTGTGGTCGACACACTTCATCCTATAGTAAAGACTATAAAGTCCCAGGTCACTACTGTGGTCGACACACTTCATCCTATAGTAAAGACTATAAAGTCCCAGGTCACTACTGTGGTCGACACACTTCATCCTATAGTAAAGAGTTTAAAGTCCCAGGTCACTACTGTGGTCGACACACTTCATCCTATAGTAAAGACTATAAAGTCCCAGGTCACTACTGTGGTCGACACACTTCATCCTATAGTAAAGACTATAAAGTCCCAGGTCACTACTGTGGTCGACACACTTCATACTATAGTAAAGACTATAAAGTCCCAGGTCACTGCTGTGGTCGACACACTTCATCCTATAGTAAAGACTATAAAGTCCCAGGTCACTGCTGTGGTCGACACACTTCATCCTATAGTAAAGACTATAAAGACCCAGGTCACTACTGTGGTCGACACATTTCATCCTATAGTAAAGACTATAAAGTCCCAGGTCACTACTGTGGTCGACACACTTCATACTATAGTAAAGACTATAAAGTCCCAGGTCACTACTGTGGTCGACACACTTCATACTATAGTAAAGACTATAAAGTCCCAGGTCACTACTGTGGTCGACACACTTCATCCTATAGTAAAGACTATAAAGTCCCAGGTCACTACTGTGGTCGACACACTTCATACTATAGTAAAGACTATAAAGTCCCAGGTCACTACTGTGGTAGACACACTTCATTCTATAGTAAAGACTATAAAGTCCCAGGTCACTACTGTGGTCGACACACTTCATACTATAGTAAAGACTATAAAGTCCCAGGTCACTACTGTGGTCGACACACTTCATCCTATAGTAAAGACTATAAAGTCCCAGGTCACTACTGTGGTCGACACACTTCATACTATAGTAAAGACTATAAAGTCCCAGGTCACTACTGTGGTCGACACACTTCAACCTATTGTAAAGACTATAAAGTCCCAGGTCACTACTGTGGTCGACACACTTCATACTATAGTAAAGACTATCAAGTCCCAGGTCACTACTGTGATCGACACACTTCATACTATAGTAAAGACTATAAAGTCCCAGGTCACTACTGTGGTCGACACACTTCATCCTATAGTAAAGACTATAAAGTCCCAGGTCACTACTGTGGTCGACACACTTCATCCTATAGTAAAGACTATAAAGTCCCAGGTCACTACTGTGGTCGACACACTTCATACTATAGTAAAGACTATAAAGTCCCAGGTCACTACTGTGGTCGACACACTTCATCCTATAGTAAAGACTATAAAGTCCCAGGTCACTACTGTGGTCGACACACTTCATCCTATAGTAAAGACTATAAAGTCCCAGGTCACTACTGTGGTCGACACACTTCATACTATAGTAAAGACTATAAAGTCCCAGGTCACTACTGTGGTCGACACACTTCATCCTATAGTAAAGACTATAAAGTCCCAGGTCACTACTGTGGTCGACACACTTCATCCTATAGTAAAGACTATAAAGTCCCAGGTCACTACTGTGGTCGACACACTTCATACTATAGTAAAGACTATAAAGTCCCAGGTCACTACTGTGGTCGACACACTTCATACTATAGTAAAGACTATAAAGTCCCAGGTCACTACTGTGGTCGACACACTTCATACTATAGTAAAGACTATAAAGTCCCAGGTCACTACTGTGGTCGACACACTTCATACTATAGTAAAGACTATAAAGTCACAGGTCACTACTGTGGTCGACACACTTCATCCTATAGTAAAGACTATAAAGTCCCAGGTCACTACTGTGGTCGACACACTTCATCCTATAGTAAAGACTATAAAGTCCCAGGTCACTACTGTGGTCGACACACTTCATCCTATAGTAAAGACTATAAAGTCCCAGGTCACTACTGTGGTCGACACACTTCATCCTATAGTAAAGAGTATAAAGTCCCAGGTCACTACTGTGGTCGACACACTTCATACTATAGTAAAGACTATAAAGTCACAGGTCACTACTGTGGTCGACACACTTCATCCTATAGTAAAGACTATAAAGTCCCAGGATACTACTGTCGTCGACACACTTCATCCTATAGTAAAGACTATAAAGTCCCAGGTCACTACTGTGGTCGACACACTTCATCCTATAGTAAAGAGTATAAAGTCCCAGGTCACTACTGTTGTCGACACACTTCATACTATAGTAAAGACTATAAAGTCCCAGGTCACTACTGTGGTCGACACACTTCATCCTATAGTAAAGACTATAAAGTCCCAGGTCACTACTGTGGTCGACACACTTCATCCTATAGTAAAGACTATAAAGTCCCAGGTCACTACTGTGGTCGACACACTTCATCCTATAGTAAAGAGTTTAAAGTCCCAGGTCACTACTGTGGTCGACACACTTCATCCTATAGTAAAGACTATAAAGTCCCAGGTCACTACTGTGGTCGACACACTTCATCCTATAGTAAAGACTATAAAGTCCCAGGTCACTACTGTGGTCGACACACTTCATACTATAGTAAAGACTATAAAGTCCCAGGTCACTGCTGTGGTCGACACACTTCATCCTATAGTAAAGACTATAAAGTCCCAGGTCACTGCTGTGGTCGACACACTTCATCCTATAGTAAAGACTATAAAGACCCAGGTCACTACTGTGGTCGACACATTTCATCCTATAGTAAAGACTATAAAGTCCCAGGTCACTACTGTGGTCGACACACTTCATACTATAGTAAAGACTATAAAGTCCCAGGTCACTACTGTGGTCGACACACTTCATACTATAGTAAAGACTATAAAGTCCCAGGTCACTACTGTGGTCGACACACTTCATCCTATAGTAAAGACTATAAAGTCCCAGGTCACTACTGTGGTCGACACACTTCATACTATAGTAAAGACTATAAAGTCCCAGGTCACTACTGTGGTAGACACACTTCATTCTATAGTAAAGACTATAAAGTCCCAGGTCACTACTGTGGTCGACACACTTCATACTATAGTAAAGACTATAAAGTCCCAGGTCACTACTGTGGTCGACACACTTCATCCTATAGTAAAGACTATAAAGTCCCAGGTCACTACTGTGGTCGACACACTTCATACTATAGTAAAGACTATAAAGTCCCAGGTCACTACTGTGGTCGACACACTTCAACCTATTGTAAAGACTATAAAGTCCCAGGTCACTACTGTGGTCGACACACTTCATACTATAGTAAAGACTATCAAGTCCCAGGTCACTACTGTGGTCGACACACTTCATACTATAGTAAAGACTATAAAGTCCCAGGTCACTACTGTGGTCGACACACTTCATCCTATAGTAAAGACCATAAAGTCCCAGGTCACTACTGTGGTCGACACACTTCATCCTATAGTAAAGACTATAAAGTCCCAGGTCACTACTGTGGTCGACACACTTCATACTATAGTAAAGACTATAAAGTCCCAGGTCACTACTGTGGTCGACACACTTCATCCTATAGTAAAGACTATAAAGTCCCAGGTCACTACTGTGGTCGACACACTTCATACTATAGTAAAGACTATAAAGTCCCAGGTCACTACTGTGGTCGACACACTTCATACTATAGTAAAGACTATAAAGTCCCAGGTCACTACTGTGGTCGACACACTTCATCCTATAGTAAAGACTATAAAGTCCCAGGTCACTACTGTGGTCGACACACTTCATCCTATAGTAAAGACTATAAAGTCCCAGGTCACTACTGTGGTGGACACACTTCATACTATAGTAAAGACTATAAAGTCCCAGGTCACTACTGTGGTCGACACACTTCATCCTATAGTAAAGACTATAAAGTCCCAGGTCACTACTGTGGTCGACACACTTCATCCTATAGTAAAGACTATAAAGTCCCAGGTCACTACTGTGGTCGACACACTTCATACTATAGTAAAGACTATAAAGTCCCAGGTCACTACTGTGGTCGACACACTTCATACTATAGTAAAGACTATAAAGTCCCAGGTCACTACTGTGGTCGACACACTTCATACTATAGTAAAGACTATAAAGTCCCAGGTCACTACTGTGGTCGACACACTTCATACTATAGTAAAGACTATAAAGTCACAGGTCACTACTGTGGTCGACACACTTCATACTATAGTAAAGACTATAAAGTCCCAGGTCACTACTGTGGTCGACACACTTCATCCTATAGTAAAGACTATAAAGTCCCAGGTCACTACTGTGGTCGACACACTTCATCCTATAGTAAAGACTATAAAGTCCCAGGTCACTACTGTGGTCGACACACTTCATACTATAGTAAAGACTATAAAGTCCCAGGTCACTACTGTGGTCGACACACTTCATCCTATAGTAAAGACTATAAAGTCCCAGGTCACTACTGTGGTCGACACACTTCATACTATAGTAAAGACTATAAAGTCCCAGGTCACTACTGTGGTCGACACACTTCATACTATAGTAAAGACTATAAAGTCCCAGGTCACTACTGTGGTCGACACACTTCATACTATAGTAAAGACTATAAAGTCCCAGGTCACTACTGTGGTCGACACACTTCATACTATAGTAAAGACTATAAAGTCCCAGGTCACTACTGTGGTCGACACACTTCATACTATAGTAAAGACTATAAAGTCCCAGGTCACTACTGTGGTCGACACACTTCATACTATAGTAAAGACTATAAAGTCCCAGGTCACTACTGTGGTCGACACACTTCATACTATAGTAAAGACTATAAAGTCCCAGGTCACTACTGTGGTCGACACACTTCATACTATAGTAAAGACTATAAAGTCCCAGGTCACTACTGTGGTCGACACACTTCATACTATAGTAAAGACTATAAAGTCCCAGGTCACTACTGTGGTCGACACACTTCATACTATAGTAAAGACTATAAAGTCCCAGGTCACTACTGTGGTCGACACACTTCATACTATAGTAAAGACTATAAAGTCCCAGGTCACTACTGTGGTCGACACACTTCATACTATAGTAAAGACTATAAAGTCCCAGGTCACTACTGTGGTCGACACACTTCATACTATAGTAAAGACTATAAAGTCCCAGGTCACTACTGTGGTCGACACACTTCATCCTATAGTAAAGACTATAAAGTCCCAGGTCACTACTGTGGTCGACACACTTCATCCTATAGTAAAGACTATAAAGTCCCAGGTCACTACTGTGGTCGACACACTTCATCCTATAGTAAAGACTATAAAGTCCCAGGTCACTACTGTGGTCGACACACTTCATACTATAGTAAAGACTATAAAGTCCCAGGTCACTACTGTGGTCGACACACTTCATACTATAGTAAAGACTATAAAGTCCCAGGTCACTACTCTGGTCGATTCTCTCTTTCGCTGGAAGAAATCGCCTGTTTTCTGACCTGTAGA
Organism: Eledone cirrhosa; assembly: GCA_964016885.1. Lineage (NCBI taxonomy): Eukaryota > Metazoa > Mollusca > Cephalopoda > Octopoda > Eledonidae > Eledone > Eledone cirrhosa. The sequence continues at coordinate 377,151,040 of OZ024742.1, forward strand.
CGAATAGGTTCTCGCAGGTTTAAAAATGCCCTAGACACGCTGTTTCCACACGGCGACCCTACGACTCCACCAGGAGTTAAGTGTTCCTTATTTTGCTGTGTTAGTCATGGAAACTACGAAGCCACCGGAATCGTTTTTCTGTTGCAGAATTTCAATAGTAGATGAGTTTTAATGTGACGTTCCTAACTTTCACTAAGGCCCCGGCCGGCGTAATTAGAACATACGATAACAGGGATTCAGAAGACCAGCGTCTATACAAACTAGATCTACCTTACAGGAGAAACCAGTAACAAACAGTTTATTTCTAATTATCAGCCTCTTCCTATCCTATTTATCTATCTTTGTTTCAATTACAATCATCTGTTTCTTATTGCTCCAAGTCTGTTTCAAGCCTGAGACTTGTCAGGCCGGAGCTCATCCTAGTTTCGTCACATGATCAGCTTTCTCTTTTAGGCACAAGATCAACAATTTTAGGGGGAGGGGAAAGTCAATTAAATCGACTCCAGTGCATTACTGGTATTTCATTTCATCGACCCCGTAAGTATGAAAGACAAAGCTAACCTCGGTGGAGCTTCTTCAAGCATAATAAAGTTAGATATTCCACCATGCCATGTGAATGTACGAGACTTTAATCGAGAATTACGCGAGGATTTTTTTTCTTTTCGCATTGTTTTCTTCATGTTAATATGTAAATGATAATAATAACTGTTTCTACTTTTGGCACAAGGCCAGCAAATACCCTCAGTACATTACTGGTACTTTATTTTATTGACCCCGTAAGGATGAAAGGAAAAGTTAACCTCGACGGGATTTGAACTCAGAATGGCAAGGGCCGTAACTCCATGCGTCAAAGCATGGCGTTCGACCCTCTACCAATACTGCCAATCCACCGCAATGATAATAATAATGCATGGTGGAATATCTTGAAGAAGCTCAGCCGAGGTTAACTTTGCCATCCTTACGGGATCGAGAAAATAAAGTACCAGTAATGCACTGGGGTAAATTTAATCGACTTACCCCTCCTACCGAATTGTTGATCTTGAGCTTAAATCAGAAACCATTATTTCCACCTTCTTGTGGGAGGCTGTATAACAATTATTGTTCTCGTGGGATGATGTATAATTATTGTTCTGGTGGGGCGATATATAATTTTGTTCGACACTCTACTACGAATCCAGTGCCCTAAATAATAAAACTTTCAAATTTAGGCGCAAGGCCATTCATTAATTCATTGGGGAGGACAAAGTCGATTATATAGACCTTAGTAATTGACTGGTATAAGACAAAGTTAACGTCGGCAGGATTTGAACCCACAACGTAAAAGTCGGTAAATATATGCACCGAATCATTTTGTCCGACGCTCTGTCGATTCCGCCCACGCACCGCGCTATTGCGTGTACTAACCGCCAGAGGAAAACGTGACATAGATATTGCTAGAAGGTTCTTTGAATCTCTTTGTCAGAAACTTCAGAATGTTCATTCCGGTGAAATATAGCTGGTGGAATTGTCAATATCTATACACAGTTAAGTTGTATATAAAAATCAATCATTATTTTGACATATATCGTACATCATAAGCCATCGATGAAGAGATTTGACTGTGCAAATAATGCTAAATAAAAAGAAAATTCTTTATATTTCAGTATTAATACCACAATCATATAATAGATCACGATTTGGTCGTTAATACATCTCTTGAAGTACTATTAACGTATAAGATAATATTACTGCGATGAAAAGATTCTCGAATAATATTACTATGGAGTTGCTTTATGATTTTCAGGTATATTTCAACATTGAAGTTTCCGCAGTCATAAATAAAGGAGGGAGTGATAGATAAACATTTTGAAAGAATACATAACTTAAAAATAGAAATATTTGATTAATGCCATCGGATCTATATGGTCAGAGTGAAATCCATGTTGAAAGTATTGTTGGAGTTGTGAGAGAAAGCTGTTTCACTAGAATACGACTGTCAGCCATCTTCAAATGATAATATCTGAAATAAACTGATTGAAAGAATTGAACTCCATAAGAGTATAAGATTAATTCTTTGATTGATTGGAAATAAAAACAACAATTTTAATATTTCGATGACATTAAATCAAAGATGGTAGAATATGAATATTAGATTCTGCAATTTTGATTCTAAAGAATGTAAACACTAACATAAACACCACCAACAACACCAACACCAACACTAACACTACATAAACACCACCAACAACACCAACACAAACACTAACACTACATAAACACCACCAACAACACCAACACCAACACTAACACTACATAAACACCACCAACAACACCAACACCAACACTAACACTACATAAACACCACCAACAACACCAACACCAACACTAACACTACATAAACACCACCAACAACACCAACACCAACACTAACACTACATAAACACCACCAACAACACCAACACCAACACTAACACTACATAAACACCACCAACAACACCAACACTAACACTACATAAACACCACCAACAACACCAACACCAACACTAACACTACATAAACACCACCAACAACACCAACACTAACACTACATAAACACCACCAACAACACCAACACCAACACTAACACTACATAAACACCACCAACAACACCAACACAAACACTAACACTACATAAACACCACCAACAACACCAACACCAACACTAACACTACATAAACACCACCAACAACACCAACACCAACACTAACACTACATAAACACCACCAACAACACCAACACCAACACTAACACTACATAAACACCACCAAGAACACCAACACTAACACTACATAAACACCACCAACAACACCAACACTAACACTACATAAACACCACCAACAACACCAACACCAACACTAACACTACATAAACACCACCAAGAACACCAACACTAACACTACATAAACACCACCAACAACACCAACACCAACACTAACACTACATAAACACCACCAAGAACACCAACACTAACACTACATAAACACCACCAACAACACCAACACCAACACTAACACTACATAAACACCACCAAGAACACCAACACTAACACTACATAAACACCACCAACAACACCAACACTAACACTACATAAACACCACCAACAACACCAACACCAACACTAACACTACATAAACACCACCAAGAACACCAACACTAACACTACATAAACACCACCAACAACACCAACACTAACACTACATAAACACCACCAACAACACCAACACCAACACTAACACTACATAAACACCACCAACAACACCAACACTAACACTACATAAACACCACCAACAACACCAACACCAACACTAACACTACATAAACACCACCAACAACACCAACACAAACACTAACACTACATAAACACCACCAACAACACCAACACTAACACTACATAAACACCACCAACAACACCAACACCAACACTAACACTACATAAACACCACCAACAACACCAACACCAACACTAACACTACATAAACACCACCAACAACACCAACACCAACACTAACACTACATAAACACCACCAACAACACCAACACCAACACTAACACTACATAAACACCACCAACAACACCAACACCAACACTAACACTACATAAACACCACCAAGAACACCAACACTAACACTAACACTAAGGATAAATAGGGAAACTTGTTACTCTGGAGTTTCGCCTGTTAATCACAGGGTCATCAGACAAGAACACTATATATACAATGACACCCTGGGCATCTGCTATCACCAGTGGCCGAAACAACTGACCAGCCTCAACAAGAGACCCAATTACACACACTCCATTAAGTTGCTTCCTACATAAATATCAGAAAGATCCTTCATACCCCATCATACCCTTGTTATATAAAAGCCGAAACCGTCGAGGTCGAGTTTATACCTCCCTTTATATACATACATACTTATACACACACACACACACATATATATATATATATATGTGTGTGTGTGTGAATGAAGTAATTCCGTCGGAAAGGTCCAGTTAAAAAGATTACTCTATGTAGGTTACAGAGCTTAATAGTTATGTAATAAACAACATAAGGTAATTATTTCATATACCAGTGGTTTCTTGAAAGCAAACAAATTTTGCTTTCAATCGTCAGAATGAAAAAATCCTGGTGTATTTATTGACATTGGATTTTAAAAGCAAAAATCTTTTTTGTTTTTAAAATCCAATGTCAATAAATACACCAGGATTTTTTCATTCTGATGATTGAAAGCAAAATTTGTTTGCTTTCAAGAAACCACTGGTAAATGAAATAATTACCTTATGTTGTTTATTACATAACTATATATATATATATATATATATATATACATACACGCACCCCTGTCCATATATATATATTTCTATAACATGTGTGTGTCTGTGTGTGAGTGCATGCGGACGTGAAGGTGTATGGCTGTCTTGAGGCGACAGTAGAGATAGCTAAAGGTAAAACACTTGACAATGATGAATGAAACGGTTCAATGATTATAGATTCGGAATCAATAAAAACTATTTGGAATGAACGGAGACATCCACAGCTACAGAACGAAGAGTTTTCAAATACTGATGAGGAAGAATAGATAAGAATGTGTGGTGGATCTCAGTCGGTTGCGACAACGATCGCTTTTCCAATTGTTCGAACAACGGAACAGTCTGCTCGTGAAATTAACGTGCAAGTGACTGAGCAGTCCACAGACACGTGTAACCGTCACAGATTTCTCAGAAAAATTCAGTGTGACATAGTGTGTGAGAAAGCTGTCTCTGAATAATATTTTGTCCAGCAGAGTGGACTGGAGTAATATAAAGTGAAGTGTCTTGCTCAAGGATACAACCCACAACCAGGAATTGAACTCATGATCTTACGATTGTAAGCCGAACACTTTAACCACGAAACTACACACCTGCACATAACAGATAACAATAATATTCATGTTCCACACATACAAGGTGTGTCAGGAAAGTAACAGGACTTAGTATGTTGTGTGAGCTATGAGTGGGGTAGAGATTAGCGGGTTGCGCCACCGTGTCGTGTAATATCAGGGGCGTATATAACTGCTATCTCAGCTCTCTGCATCCATTGTATGTTTTTTTCACGTTCTTTTGTTAACAGCTCCTCGATTTTAGGCCGTCGAGAGATGGATACAGAGCAACGAACTAACCTGAAGTTTCTGGTCCGGCTGGGGAAACCGCGTTAGCAAGTGTACAGAGATGAGACTAAGTCGCGTTCATCGGTTTTCGTGTGGTACAAAAGGTTCAAAGATAACCCGAGGAGCGAAATGACCTCAACGAGTAGGACTGAGGTCAACGTTAAGCGCGTGAGGCAGGTGATCGTAAGCTGATTTTGACTGTTCGATTGATTGTAAGTGAGTTAGTCATGAACCGCGACGGTATTTGGAAGATTATCACCGAAGATTTGGGCATGTGGAAGATCTGCACGAAGATGGTGTCAAGCTGCTTAACGATGACCAGAAGGAGCAGCATGTGGGTCATGGAGACCCTTGGGTGTCTTGAAACCGAACCAGACTGGCTAGGAAGAGTCATCGCTGCTGATGGGTCATGGGGGACCCGTTTTTCGAACGTGGAAGCTATAAAGGGGATCATGACGACGGAGTTGTGGAGAATCTCGGGAGAATCTCGGGAGAATCCTATCAGAAGTGTATGGAGGCATGGCGGAGAAGGATGGGAAAGTGTGTTCGAATCAAGGGGGATTATTTCTAAGGAGAAAACTTGTATTTGAAATATGTTTTTTACGACCCCAGTTTTTGCAAGCCCTGCTTCTTTTCTGACGCACCTCGTACAACGAAATCGTATCGTAGATAAAGATAAAGTAAAAATATATCTTCTAAGTAGAAAAGAAACAATGTCTTCCATGTTTCAGTTTGGTCGTAAATGAAGTGACCAAGCTAAAACTTCGAAGTCACTATTACTATTTTACTTAGAAAATATATTTCTACACTCTCGAGTGCTTAATCAGCTAAAGTTTGAAAGTTTTAATACTACGGTATTTAAAATAGTCATTCTAATAAAGTAAGAATATGTTTATGTATGAATTGCTGATGGAATCGTTAGGGCACCGTAGTAAAATAGTAAAATACGGTGACTGTTGGACATGTCTAAAATCTGGTGAAATCCACCTTCTCTACAGAGAGAGAGAAAGATAGAGAGAGTGGTAGAGGCAGAATCGACCCAGTGCCGACGGATAATTTGTTATCGACCTCGGGATTTGAACTTAGAATGTAAAGAGCCGGAACAAACACCGCCATGACATTTCTTTTCTTCAGGCACTCCGTCGGTTACAACGACGCGTGTTCCTGTTGATCCGATCAACAGAACAACCTGCTCGTGAAATTAACGTGCAAGTGGCTGAGCATTCTACAAATACGCGTACCCCTAACGTAGTTCTCAGGGAGATTCAGCGTGACACAGAATGTGACAAGGCTGGCTCTTCAAATTATAGATACAACTCATTTTTGCCAGTAGAGTAGACTGGATCAACGTGAAATAAAGTGTCTTGCTCAAGGACACAACTCACCGCTGGGAATCGAACTCACGTCATTACGATTGTAAGCCACAGACCCTAACCACAAAGACACGCGCCTTCACATCTAATAATGATTTCTAGTATAGGCACCAGGCCAGCAATTTTGGGGGAGGAGAAATTCGATTAAATCGACCCCAGTAGATTACTAGTACTTTATTTTATCGACCACGTAAGGATGAACTTAAACCCCGCCGAAGTTGGCTTTGCCTTACACATTTAAAACCCTAAATGTTTACAAAAGCTGCCACACAGAATGTATGACGTCAGGCATATATAAGTATTTTGATGAATAACTTGGCTTGTATCGGACGTTGTTTGTTGTTTTGTCATTGAGTAATTGTATTTTGTGTAATAGGTTTCGGCTGATTTGGCTTCATTTACATATATTGTGTGTGATGGGTGGGGTTGAGATAGAAACAATGATATAACACAGACATGTCAAACTGAGGGTCCTCCAAGGACTACATGGGTCACATATGTATTGTCTGAGGGCCACACTTGAAAACTAATTGCGCACATTGCAATGATTTTTAAAATGTTATACTACAAACATAAAACATGCTCGCGCTGTTAAAACCTTTGTGCGGGCCGCAGGTGTGCTTGTAAAGGACCGCATGCGGCCCTCGGGCAGCATGTTTGACATGATATATTATAGTATATATTGTCTAAAGTGTGTCTCAAGTTCAGTGTCTCTTCAGACCGGTGCATGTCCTGCTTTCGGTGGCGTGAAGCGACTGAGAGTATAAGACTCCCCCTAGGACAGGACGCCAGTTTATCGCAGAGTTAACCCTCCAACTATTGCTGGTACTCATTTTCAGCTGAGTATACTGGAGCAACGTGAAATGAAGTGTTTTACTTAAGAACACAACACACAACCCAGTCCAGGAATCGAACCCACGACATTATGACCGTAAGTCCAACACTCTTATTACAAGGCCACGTGCCTCTACATAGCATATGTTGGTGAGATAACATAGAACATGTTGATGACGTCACATATATAATATACGTTGGGGACGTCACATATATAACATATGCTGGTGACGTAACATATATAACATATGTTGGTGACATAACATAGAACATGTTGATGATGTCACATATATAATATACGTTGGTGACGTCACATTATAACTGTTTGTTTTATCACACATCATACCAGCAGAAAGATTTATTTGGCTGTTGCACGATCCAGCATTTTAAAATGGTACTCTCAATTAAACAGTGCGAAACCATTTTGCTGGTTTGAGAACTGATGGAGGTGAAGGTGTGTGTAGACTTGTCTTCTACATCGCCTTTCTTTATTTCCTTTTCCCAGTCACTTCTATGTGCCAACACACTCCTCCTCGTCCTCCTCCTCTTTAAATCATTTCTATATTTCATCTGCCTGTCACACATCATATCCATTGTATCTCAGTTGGCCATTGGCCGCTGGTCTCTCACCTCTCAGGCATTTTTATCCATTGCGTTCTTTGACAGCGTTTAACTGTTTTAACAGTTGTTCTAGCGATGAGTTTTCTCATTTTTATATCTATTCACACAATTCTCGCTTCATCTCGATCAGAGACGACATTGTTTTTTCATTTAATATATATATATATTGGTACTGTCACCTATATAGCATATATATTGGTACTGTCACCTATATACCATATATATTGGTGCTGTCACCTATATACCATATATATTAGTGTCGTCACCTATATACCATATATATTGGTACTGTCACCTATATACCATATATATTAGTGTCGTCACCTATATAGCATATATATTGGTGTCGTCACCTATATACCATATATATTGGTACTGTCACCTATATACCATATATATTAGTGTCGTCACCTATATAGCATATATATTGGTGCCGTCACCTATATACCATATATATTGGTACTGTCACCTATATACCATATATATTGGTACTGTCACCTATATACCATATATATTAGTGTCGTCACCGATATAGCATATATATTGGTGTCGTCACCTATATACCATATATATTGGTGTCGTCACCTATATACCATATATATTGGTACTGTCACCTATATACCATATATATTAGTGTCGTCACCTATATAGCATATATATTGGTACTGTCACCTATATACCATATATATTGGTGTCGTCACCTATATACCATATATATTAGTGTCGTCACCTATATACCATATATATTGGTACTGTCACCTATATAGCATATATATTGGTACTGTCACCTATATACCATATATATTGGTACTGTCACCTATATACCATATATATTAGTGTCGTCACCTATATAGCATATATATTGGTACTGTCACCTATATACCATATATATTGGTGTCGTCACCTATATACCATATATATTAGTGTCGTCACCTATATACCATATATATTGGTACTGTCACCTATATAGCATATATATTGGTACTGTCACCTATATACCATATATATTGGTGCCGTCACCTATATACCATATATATTGGTACTGTCACCTATATACCATATATATTAGTGTCGTCACCTATATACCATATATATTGGTACTGTCACCTATATACCATATATATTGGTGCCGTCACCTATATACCATATATATTGGTACTGTCACCTATATACCATATATATTGGTGTCGTCACCTATATACCATATATATTGGTGCTGTCACCTATATACCATATATATTGGTGTCATCACCTATATACCATATATATTGGTACTGTCACCTATATACCATATATATTGGTGCCGTCACCTATATACCATATATATATTAGTGTCGTCACCTATATACCATATATGTTGGTGTCGTCACCTATATACCATATATATTGGTACTGTCGCCTATATACCATATATATTGGTGTCGTCACCTATATACCATATATATTGGTGCCGTTACCTATATACCATATATATTGGTGCCGTCACCTATATACCATATATATTGGTGTCGTCACCTATATACCATATATATTGGTACTGTCGCCTATATACCATATATATTGGTGTCGTCACCTATATACCATATATATTGCTGCCGTCACCTATATACCATATATATTGCTGCCGTCACCTATATACCATATATATTGGTGTCGTCACCTATATACCATATATATTGGTACTGTCACCTATATACCATATATATTGGTGTCGTCACCTATATAGCATATATATTGATGTCGTCACCTATATACCATATATATTGGTGCTGTCACTTATATACCATATATATTAGTGTCGTCACCTATATACCATATATATTGGTACTGTCACCTATATACCATATATATTGGTACTGTCACCTATATACCATATATATTGGTGCTGTCACCTATATACCATATATATTAGTGTCGTCACCTATATACCATATATATTGGTACTGTCACCTATATACCATATGTATTGGTGCTGTCACCTATATACCATATATATTAGTGTCGTCACCTATATACCATATATATTGGTGCCGTCACCTATATACCATATATATTGGTACTGTCACCTATATACCATATATATTGGTGTCGTCACCTATATACCATATATATTGGTACTGTCACCTATATACCATATATATTGGTGCCGTCACCTATATACCATATATATTGGTACTGTCACCTATATACCATATATATTGGTGCTGTCACTTATATACCATATATATTAGTGTCGTCACCGATATAGCATATATATTGGTGTCGTCACCTATATACCATATATATTGGTGTCGTCACCTATATACCATATATATTGGTACTGTCACCTATATACCATATATATTAGTGTCGTCACCTATATAGCATATATATTGGTACTGTCACCTATATACCATATATATTGGTGTCGTCACCTATATACCATATATATTAGTGTCGTCACCTATATACCATATATATTGGTACTGTCACCTATATAGCATATATATTGGTACTGTCACCTATATACCATATATATTGGTGCCGTCACCTATATACCATATATATTGGTACTGTCACCTATATACCATATATATTAGTGTCGTCACCTATATACCATATATATTGGTACTGTCACCTATATACCATATATATTGGTGCCGTCACCTATATACCATATATATTGGTACTGTCACCTATATACCATATATATTGGTGTCGTCACCTATATACCATATATATTGGTGCTGTCACCTATATACCATATATATTGGTGTCATCACCTATATACCATATATATTGGTACTGTCACCTATATACCATATATATTGGTGCCGTCACCTATATACCATATATATATTAGTGTCGTCACCTATATACCATATATATTGGTGCCGTCACCTATATACCATATATATTGGTGTCGTCACCTATATACCATATATATTGGTGCCGTTACCTATATACCATATATATTGGTGCCGTCACCTATATACCATATATATTGGTGTCGTCACCTATATACCATATATATTGGTACTGTCGCCTATATACCATATATATTGGTGCTGTCACCTATATACCATATATATTGGTGCCGTCACCTATATACCATATATATTGGTACTGTCACCTATATACCATATATATTAGTGTCGTCACCTATATACCATATATATTGGTACTGTCACCTATATACCATATATATTGGTGCCGTCACCTATATACCATATATATTGGTGTCGTCACCTATATACCATATATATTGGTGCCGTTACCTATATACCATATATATTGGTGCCGTCACCTATATACCATATATATTGGTGTCGTCACCTATATACCATATATATTGGTACTGTCGCCTATATACCATATATATTGGTGTCGTCACCTATATACCATATATATTGCTGCCGTCACCTATATACCATATATATTGCTGCCGTCACCTATATACCATATATATTGGTGTCGTCACCTATATACCATATATATTGGTACTGTCACCTATATACCATATATATTGGTGTCGTCACCTATATAGCATATATATTGATGTCGTCACCTATATACCATATATATTGGTACTGTCACCTATATACCATATATATTGGTGTCGTCACCTATATACCATATATATTGCTGCCGTCACCTATATACCATATATATTGCTGCCGTCACCTATATACCATATATATTGGTGTCGTCACCTATATACCATATATATTGGTACTGTCACCTATATACCATATATATTGGTGCCGTCACCTATATACCATATATATTGGTGTCGTCACCTATATACCATATATATTGGTACTGTCACCTATATACCATATATATTGGTGTCGTCACCTATATACCATATATATTGGTACTGTCACCTATATACCATATATATTAGTGTCGTCACCTATATACCATATATATTGGTACTGTCACCTATATACCATATATATTAGTGTCGTCACCTATATAGCATATATATTGGTACTGTCACCTATATACCATATATATTGGTGTCGTCACCTATATACCATATATATTAGTGTCGTCACCTATATACCATATATATTGGTACTGTCACCTATATACCATATATATTGGTGTCGTCACCTATATACCATATATATTAGTGTCGTCACCTATATACCATATATATTGGTACTGTCACCTATATAGCATATATATTGGTACTGTCACCTATATACCATATATATTAGTGTCGTCACCTATATACCATATATATTGGTGCTGTCACCTATATACCATATATATTGGTACTGTCACCTATATACCATATATATTGGTACTGTCACCTATATACCATATATATTGGTACTGTCACCTATATACCATATATATTGGTGTCATCACCTATATACCATATATATTGGTACTGTCACCTATATACCATATATATTGGTACTGTCACCTATATACCATATATATTGGTGTCGTCACCTATATACCATATATATTAGTGTCGTCACCTATATACCATATATATTGGTACTGTCACCTATATAGCATATATATTGGTACTGTCACCTATATACCATATATATTAGTGTCGTCACCTATATACCATATATATTGGTACTGTCACCTATATACCATATATATTGGTACTGTCACCTATATACCATATATATTGGTACTGTCACCTATATACCATATATATTGGTGTCATCACCTATATACCATATATATTGGTACTGTCACCTATATACCATATATATTGGTACTGTCACCTATATACCATATATATTGGTGCCGTCACCTATATACCATATATATTGGTACTGTCACCTATATACCATATATATTGGTACTGTCACCTATATACCATATATATTGGTGCCGTCACCTATATACCATATATATTGGTACTGTCACCTATATACCATATATATTGGTACTGTCACCTATATACCATATATATTGGTACTGTCACCTATATACCATATATATTGGTACTGTCACCTATATACCATATATATTGGTGCCGTCACCTATATACCATATATATTGGTACTGTCACCTATATACCATATATATTGGTGTCATCACCTATATACCATATATATTGGTACTGTCACCTATATACCATATATATTGGTACTGTCACCTATATACCATATATATTGGTGTCGTCACCTATATACCATATATATTAGTGTCGTCACCTATATACCATATATATTGGTACTGTCACCTATATAGCATATATATTGGTACTGTCACCTATATACCATATATATTAGTGTCGTCACCTATATACCATATATATTGGTACTGTCACCTATATACCATATATATTGGTACTGTCACCTATATACCATATATATTGATGTCATCACCTATATACCATATATATTGGTACTGTCACCTATATACCATATATATTGGTACTGTCACCTATATACCATATATATTGGTGCCGTCACCTATATACCATATATATTGGTACTGTCACCTATATACCATATATATTGGTACTGTCACCTATATACCATATATATTGGTGCCGTCACCTATATACCATATATATTGGTACTGTCACCTATATACCATATATATTGGTACTGTCACCTATATACCATATATATTGCTGCCGTCACCTATATAACATATATATTGGTGTCGTCACACCTATATACCATATATATTGGTGCTGTCACCTATATACCATATATATTGGTACTGTCACCTATATACCATATATATTAGTGTCGTCACCTATATACCATATATATTGGTGCTGTCACCTATATACCATATATATTGGTACTGTCACCTATATAACATATATATTGGTGTCGTCACACCTATATACCATATATATTGGCACTGTCACCTATATACCATATATATTGGAACTGTCACCTATATACCATATATATTGGTGCCGTCACCTATATACCATATATATTGGTACTGTCACCTATATAACATATATATTGGTGTCGTCACACCTATATACCATATATATTGGTACTGTCACCTATATACCATATATATTGGTGCCGTCACCTATATACCATATATATTGGTGTCGTCACACCTATATACCATATATATTGGTACTGTCACCTATATACCATATATATTGGTGTCGTCACACCTATATACCATATATATTGGTGCCGTCACCTATATACCATATATATTGGTACTGTCACCTATATAACATATATATTGGTGTCGTCACACCTATATACCATATATATTGGTACTGTCACCTATATACCATATATATTGGTGCCGTCACCTATATACCATATATATTGGTGTCGTCACACCTATATACCATATATATTGGTACTGTCACCTATATACCATATATATTGGTGTCGTCACACCTATATACCATATATATTGGTGCCGTCACCTATATACCATATATATTGGTGCTGTCACCTATATACCATATATATTGGTGCCGTCACCTATATACCATATATATTGGTGCTGTCACCTATATACCATATATATTGGTGCCGTCACCTTTATACCATATATATTGCTGCCGTCACCTATATACCATATATATTGGTGCCGTCACCTATATACCATATATATTGGTGCCGTCACCTATATACCATATATATTGGTATCATCACCTATATACCATATATATTAGTGTCGTCACCTATATACCATATATATTGGTACTGTCACCTATATACCATATATATTGGTGCCGTCACCTTTATACCATATATATTGGTACTGTCACCTATATACCATATATATTGGTACTGTCACCTATATACCATATATATTGGTGTCGTCACCTATATACCATATATATTGGAACTGTCACCTATATACCATATATATTAGTGTCGTCACCTATATACCATATATATTAGTGTCGTCACCTATATACCATATATATTGCTGCCGTCACCTATATAACATATATATTGGTGTCGTCACAAATATATACCATATATATTGGTGCTGTCACCTATATACCATATATATTGGTGCTGTCACCTATATACCATATATATTGGTGCCGTCACCTATATACCATATATATTGGTGCTGTCACCTATATACCATATATATTGGTGCTGTCACCTATATACCATATATATTGCTGCCGTCACCTATATAACATATATATTGGTGTCGTCACACCTATATACCATATATATTGGTGTCGTCACCTATATACCATATATATTGGTGCCGTCACCTATATACCATATATATTGGTACTGTCACCTATATACCATATATATTGCTGCCGTTACCTATATACCATATATATTGGTGCCGTCACCTATATACCATATATATTGGTGCTGTCACCTATATACCATATATATTGGTAATGTCACCTATATACCATATATATTGGTACTGTCACCTATATACCATATATATTGCTGCCGTCACCTATATACCATATATATTGCTGCCGTCACCTATATACCATATATATTGTTACTGTCACCTATATACCATATATATTGGTACTGTCACCTATATACCATATATATTTGTGTCGTCACACCTATATACCATATATATTGGTGTCGTCACCTATATACCATATATATTGGTACTGTCACCTATATACCATATATATTGGTACTGTCACCTATATACCATATATATTGGTACTGTCACCTATATACCATATATATTAGTGTCGTCACCTATATACCATATATATTGGTACTGTCACCTATATACCATATATATTGGTGCTGTCACCTATATACCATATATATTGGTACTGTCACCTATATACCATATATATTGGTACTGTCACCTATATACCATATATATTGGTACTGTCACCTATATACCATATTTATTGCTGCCGTCACCTATATACCATATATATTGCTGCCGTCACCTATATAACATATATATTGGTGTCGTCACCTATATACCATATATATTGGTGTCGTCACCTATATACCATATATATTAGTGTCGTCACCTATATACCATATATATTGGTACTGTCACCTATATACCATATATATTGGTACTGTCACCTATATACCATATATATTGGTGCCGTCACCTATATACCATATATATTGGTGTCATCACCTATATACCATATATATTGGTGCCGTCACCTATATACCATATATATTGGTGCCGTCACCTATATACCATATATATTGGTACTGTCACCTATATACCATATATATTGGTGTCGTCACTCCTATATACCATATATATTGGTGTCGTCACCTATATACCATATATATTGGTACTGTCACCTATATACCATATATATTAGTGCTGTCACCTATATACCATATATATTGTTGTCATCACCTATATACCATATATATTGGTACTGTCACCTATATACCATATATATTGGTGTCATCACCTATATACCATATATATTGGTGTCGTCACACCTATATACCATATATATTGGTGTCATCACCTATATACCATATATATTGGTGCTGTCATCTATATACCATATATATTGGTGCTGTCACCTATATACCATATATATTGGTACTGTCACCTATATACCATATATATTGGTACTGTCACCTATATACCATATATATTGGTACTGTCACCTATATACCATATATATTGCTGCCGTCACCTATATACCATATATATTGCTGCCGTCACCTATATAACATATATATTGGTGTCGTCACCTATATACCATATATATTGGTGACGTCACCTATATACCATATATATTAGTGTCGTCACCTATATACCATATATATTGGTACTGTCACCTATATACCATATATATTGGTACTGTCACCTATATACCATATATATTAGTGTCGTCACATATATACCATATATATTGGTACTGTCACCTATATACCATATATATTGCTGCCGTCACCTATATACCATATATATTGGTACTGTCACCTATATACCATATATATTGGTGCTGTCACCTATATACCATATATATTAGTGTCGTCACCTATATAGCATATATATTGGTGTCGTCACCTATATACCATATATATTGGTACTGTCACCTATATACCATATATATTGGTGCCGTCACCTATATACCATATATATTGGTGCCGTCACCTATATACCATATATATTGGTGTCATCACCTATATACCATATATATTGGTGCTGTTACCTATATACCATATATATTGGTGCCGTCACCTATATACCATATATATTGGTACTGTCACCTATATACCATATATATTGTTACTGTCACCTATATACCATATATATTAGTGTCGTCACCTATATACCATATATATTGGTGCTGTCACCTATATACCATATATATTGGTGCCGTCACCTATATACCATATATATTGGTGTCATCACCTATATACCATATATATTGGTGCTGTTACCTATATACCATATATATTGGTGCCGTCACCTATATACCATATATATTGGTACTGTCACCTATATACCATATATATTGTTACTGTCACCTATATACCATATATATTGGTACTGTCACCTATATACCATATATATTGGTGTCGTCACTCCTATATACCATATATATTGGTGTCGTCACCTATATACCATATATATTGGTACTGTCACCTATATACCATATATATTAGTGTCGTCACCTATATACCATATATATTGGTGCTGTCACCTATATACCATATATATTGGTGCCGTCACCTATATACCATATATATTGGTGTCGTCACTCCTATATACCATATATATTGGTGTCGTCACCTATATACCATATATATTGGTACTGTCACCTATATACCATATATATTGGTACTGTCACCCATATACCATATATATTGGTGCCGTCACCTATATACCATATATATTGGTACTGTCACCTATATACCATATATATTGGTACTGTCACCTATATACCATATATATTGGTGCCGTCACCTATATACCATATATATTGGTACTGTCACCTATATACCATATATATTGGTACTGTCACCTATATACCATATATATTGGTACTGTCACCTATATACCATATATATTGGTACTGTCACCTATATACCATATATATTGGTGCCGTCACCTATATACCATATATATTGGTACTGTCACCTATATACCATATATATTGGTGTCATCACCTATATACCATATATATTGGTACTGTCACCTATATACCATATATATTGGTACTGTCACCTATATACCATATATATTGGTGTCGTCACCTATATACCATATATATTAGTGTCGTCACCTATATACCATATATATTGGTACTGTCACCTATATAGCATATATATTGGTACTGTCACCTATGTACCATATATATTAGTGTCGTCACCTATATACCATATATATTGGTACTGTCACCTATATACCATATATATTGGTACTGTCACCTATATACCATATATATTGATGTCATCACCTATATACCATATATATTGGTACTGTCACCTATATACCATATATATTGGTACTGTCACCTATATACCATATATATTGGTGCCGTCACCTATATACCATATATATTGGTACTGTCACCTATATACCATATATATTGGTACTGTCACCTATATACCATATATATTGGTGCCGTCACCTATATACCATATATATTGGTACTGTCACCTATATACCATATATATTGGTACTGTCACCTATATACCATATATATTGCTGCCGTCACCTATATAACATATATATTGGTGTCGTCACACCTATATACCATATATATTGGTGCTGTCACCTATATACCATATATATTGGTACTGTCACCTATATACCATATATATTAGTGTCGTCACCTATATACCATATATATTGGTGCTGTCACCTATATACCATATATATTGGTACTGTCACCTATATAACATATATATTGGTGTCGTCACACCTATATACCATATATATTGGTACTGTCACCTATATACCATATATATTGGTACTGTCACCTATATACCATATATATTGGTGCCGTCACCTATATACCATATATATTGGTACTGTCACCTATATAACATATATATTGGTGTCGTCACACCTATATACCATATATATTGGTACTGTCACCTATATACCATATATATTGGTGCCGTCACCTATATACCATATATATTGGTGTCGTCACACCTATATACCATATATATTGGTACTGTCACCTATATACCATATATATTGGTGTCGTCACACCTGTATACCATATATATTGGTGCTGTCACCTATATACCATATATATTGGTGCCGTCACCTATATACCATATATATTGGTGCTGTCACCTATATACCATATATATTGGTGCCGTCACCATTATACCATATATATTGCTGCCGTCACCTATATACCATATATATTGGTGCCGTCACCTATATACCATATATATTGGTGCCGTCACCTATATACCATATATATTGGTATCATCACCTATATACCATATATATTAGTGTCGTCACCTATATACCATATATATTGGTACTGTCACCTATATACCATATATATTGGTGCCGTCACCTTTATACCATATATATTGGTACTGTCACCTATATACCATATATATTGGTACTGTCACCTATATACCATATATATTGGTGTCGTCACCTATATACCATATATATTGGTACTGTCACCTATATACCATATATATTAGTGTCGTCACCTATATACCATATATATTAGTGTCGTCACCTATATACCATATATATTGCTGCCGTCACCTATATAACATATATATTGGTGTCGTCACAAATATATACCATATATATTGGTGCTGTCACCTATATACCATATATATTGGTGCTGTCACCTATATACCATATATATTGGTGCCGTCACCTATATACCATATATATTGGTGCTGTCACCTATATACCATATATATTGGTGCTGTCACCTATATACCATATATATTGCTGCCGTCACCTATATAACATATATATTGGTGTCGTCACACCTATATACCATATATATTGGTGTCGTCACCTATATACCATATATATTGGTGCCGTCACCTATATACCATATATATTGGTACTGTCACCTATATACCATATATATTGCTGCCGTCACCTATATACCATATATATTGCTGCCGTCACCTATATACCATATATATTGCTGCCGTCACCTATATACCATATATATTGCTGCCGTCACCTATATACCATATATATTGGTGTCGTCACCTATATACCATATATATTGGTGCCGTCACCTATATACCATATATATTGGTGCTGTCACCTATATACCATATATATTGGTACTGTCACCTATATACCATATATATTGGTACTGTCACCTATATACCATATATATTGCTGCCGTCACCTATATACCATATATATTGCTGCCGTCACCTATATACCATATATATTGTTACTGTCACCTATATACCATATATATTGGTACTGTCACCTATATACCATATATATTTGTGTCGTCACACCTATATACCATATATATTGGTGTAGTCACCTATATACCATATATATTGGTACTGTCACCTATATACCATATATATTGGTACTGTCACCTATATACCATATATATTGGTACTGTCACCTATATACCATATATATTAGTGTCGTCCCCTATATACCATATATATTGGTACTGTCACCTATATACCATATATATTGGTGCTGTCACCTATATACCATATATATTGGTACTGTCACCTATATACCATATATATTGGTACTGTCACCTATATACCATATATATTGGTACTGTCACCTATATACCATATTTATTGCTGCCGTCACCTATATACCATATATATTGCTGCCGTCACCTATATAACATATATATTGGTGTCGTCACCTATATACCATATATATTGGTGTCGTCACCTATATACCATATATATTAGTGTCGTCACCTATATACCATATATATTGGTACTGTCACCTATATACCATATATATTGGTACTGTCACCTATATACCATATATATTGGTGCCGTCACCTATATACCATATATATTGGTGCTGTCACCTATATACCATATATATTGGTGCCGTCACCTATATACCATATATATTGGTGTCATCACCTATATACCATATATATTGGTGCTGTTACCTATATACCATATATATTGGTGCCGTCACCTATATACCATATATATTGGTACTGTCACCTATATACCATATATATTGGTGTCGTCACTCCTATATACCATATATATTGGTGTCGTCACCTATATACCATATATATTGGTACTGTCACCTATATACCATATATATTAGTGCTGTCACCTATATACCATATATATTGTTGTCATCACCTATATACCATATATATTGGTACTGTCACCTATATACCATATATATTGGTGTCATCACCTATATACCATATATATTGGTGTCGTCACACCTATATACCATATATATTGGTGTCATCACCTATATACCATATATATTGGTGCTGTCATCTATATACCATATATATTGGTGCTGTCACCTATATACCATATATATTGGTACTGTCACCTATATACCATATATATTGGTACTGTCACCTATATACCATATATATTGGTACTGTCACCTATATACCATATATATTGCTGCCGTCACCTATATACCATATATATTGCTGCCGTCACCTATATAACATATATATTGGTGTCGTCACCTATATACCATATATATTGGTGACGTCATCTATATACCATATATATTAGTGTCGTCACCTATATACCATATATATTGGTACTGTCACCTATATACCATATATATTGGTACTGTCACCTATATACCATATATATTAGTGTCGTCACATATATACCATATATATTGGTACTGTCACCTATATACCATATATATTGCTGCCGTCACCTATATACCATATATATTGGTACTGTCACCTATATACCATATATATTGGTGCTGTCACCTATATACCATATATATTAGTGTCGTCACCTATATAGCATATATATTGGTGTCGTCACCTATATACCATATATATTGGTACTGTCACCTATATACCATATATATTGGTGCCGTCACCTATATACCATATATATTGGTGCCGTCACCTATATACCATATATATTGGTGTCATCACCTATATACCATATATATTGGTGCTGTTACCTATATACCATATATATTGGTGCCGTCACCTATATACCATATATATTGGTACTGTCACCTATATACCATATATATTGTTACTGTCACCTATATACCATATATATTAGTGTCGTCACCTATATACCATATATATTGGTGCTGTCACCTATATACCATATATATTGGTGCCGTCACCTATATACCATATATATTGGTGTCATCACCTATATACCATATATATTGGTGCTGTTACCTATATACCATATATATTGGTGCCGTCACCTATATACCATATATATTGGTACTGTCACCTATATACCATATATATTGTTACTGTCACCTATATACCATATATATTGGTACTGTCACCTATATACCATATATATTGGTGTCGTCACTCCTATATACCATATATATTGGTGTCGTCACCTATATACCATATATATTGGTACTGTCACCTATATACCATATATATTAGTGCTGTCACCTATATACCATATATATTAGTGCTGTCACCTATATACCATATATATTAGTGCTGTCACCTATATACCATATATATTAGTGCTGTCACCTATATACCATATATATTGTTGTCATCACCTATATACCATATATATTGGTACTGTCACCTATATACCATATATATTGGTGTCATCACCTATATACCATATATATTGGTGTCGTCACACCTATATACCATATATATTGGTGTCATCACCTATATACCATATATATTGGTGTCATCACCTATATACCATATATATTGGTGCTGTCATCTATATACCATATATATTGGTGTCGTCACCTATATACCATATATATTGGTGTCGTCACACCTATATACCATATATATTGGTGTCGTCACCTATATACCATATATATTGGTGTCATCACCTATATACCATATATATTGGTGCTGTCACCTATATACCATATATATTAGTGTCGTCACCTATATACCATATATATTGGTGTCGTCACCTATATACCATATATATTGGTGCTGTCACCTATATACCATATATATTAGTGTCGTCACCTATATACCATATATATTAGTGTCGTCACCTATATACCATATATATTGGTACTGTCACCTATATACCATATATATTGGTGCTGTTACCTATATACCATATATATTGGTGCTGTCATCTATATACCATATATATTGGTGCTGTCACCTATATACCATATATATTAGTGTCGTCACCTATATAGCATATATATTGGTGTCGTCACCTATATACCATATATATTGGTGCCGTCACCTATATACCATATATATTGGTGCCGTCACCTATATACCATATATATTGGTACTGTCACCTATATACCATATATATTAGTGTCGTCACCTATATACCATATATATTGGTGTCGTCACCTCTATACCATATATATTGGTGCCGTCACCTATATACCATATATATTGGTACTGTCCCCTATATAACATATATATTGGTGTCGTCACCTATAGACCATATATATTAGTGTCGTCACCTATATACCATATATATTGGTGTCGTCACCTATATACCATATATATTGGTGTCGTCACCTATATACCATATATATTGGTAATGTCACCTATATACCATATATATTGCTGCCGTCACCTATATACCATATATATTGGTACTGTGACCTATATACCATATATATTGGTGCTGTCACCTATATACCATATATATTGGTGTCGTCACAAATATATACCATATATATTGGTGCTGTCACCTATATACCATATATATTGGTACTGTGACCTATATACCATATATATTGGTGCTGTTACCTATATACCATATATATTAGTGTCGTCACCTATATACCATATATATATTTGTACTGTCACCTATATACCATATATATTGGTACTGTCACCTATATACCATATATATTAGTGCGTCACCTATATACCATATATATTGGTACTATCACCTATATACCATATATATTGGTACTGTTACCTATATACCATATATATTGGTGCTGTCACCTATATACCATATATATTGGTGCTGTCACCTATATACCATATATATTGGTACTGTCACCTATATACCATATATATTGCTGCCGTCACCTATATACCATATATATTGCTGCCGTCACCTATATACCATATATATTGCTGCCGTCACCTATATACCATATATATTAGTGTCGTCACCTATATACCATATATATTGGTGTCGTCACACCTATATACCATATATATTGGTGTCGTCACCTATATAACATATATATTGGTGTCGTCACCTATATACCATATATATTGGTGTCGTCACTTATATACCATATATATTGGTACTGTTACCTATATACCATATATATTGGTGCTGTCATCTATATACCATATATATTGGTGTCGTCACCTATATACCATATATATTGGTACTGTCACCTATATACCATATATATTAGTGTCGTCACCTATATAGCATATATATTGGTACTGTCACCTGTATACCATATATATTGGTGTCGTCACATCTATATACCATATATATTGGTGCCCTCATCTATATACCATATATATTGGTGTCGTCACCTATATACCATATATATTGGTACTGTCACCTATATACCATATATATTAGTGTCGTCACCTATATACCATATATATTGGTACTGTCACCTGTATACCATATATATTGGTGTCGTCACATCTATATACCATATATATTGGTGCCCTCATCTATATACCATATATATTGGTGTCGTCACCTATATACCATATATATTGGTGCTGTCACCTATATACCATATATATTGGTGCTGTCACCTATATACCATATATATTAGTGTCGTCACCTATATACCATATATATTGGTGTCGTCACCTATATACCATATATATTGGTACTGTCACCTATATACCATATATATTGGTGTCGTCACCTATATACCATATATATTAGTGTCGTCACCTATATACCATATATATTGGTACTGTCACCTATATACCATATATATTAGTGTCGTCACCTATATACCATATATATTGGTATCATCACCTATATACCATATATATTGGTGTCGTCACCTATATACCATATATATTGGTGCTGTCACCTATATACCATATATATTGGTACTGTCACCTATATACCATATATATTGGTGCTGTCACCTATATACCATATATATTGGTACTGTCACCTATATACCATATATATTGGTGCTGTCACCTATATACCATATATATTGGTACTGTCACCTATATACCATATATATTGGTACTGTCACCTATATACCATATATATTGGTACTGTCACCTATATACCATATATATTGGTATCATCACCTATATACCATATATATTGGTGTCGTCACCTATATACCATATATATTGGTGCTGTCACCTATATACCATATATATTGGTACTGTCACCTATATACCATATATATTGGTGCTGTCACCTATATACCATATATATTGGTACTGTCACCTATATACCATATATATTGGTGCTGTCACCTATATACCATATATATTGGTATCATCACCTATATACCATATATATTGGTGTCGTCACCTATATACCATATATATTGGTATCATCACCTATATACCATATATATTGGTACTGTCACCTATATACCATATATATTGGTATCATCACCTATATACCATATATATTGGTGTCGTCACCTATATACCATATATATTGGTATCATCACCTATATACCATATATATTGGTGCCCTCATCTATATACCATATATATTGGTGCTGTCACCTATATACCATATATATTGGTGTCATCACCTATATACCATATATATTGGTATCATCACCTATATACCATATATATTGGTGTCGTCACACCTATATACCATATATATTGGTGTCGTCACCTATATACCATATATATTGGTGCTGTCATCTATATACCATATATATTGGTGTCGTCACACCTATATACCATATATATTGGTGTCGTCACACCTATATACCATATATATTGGTGTCGTCACCTATATACCATATATATTGGTGCTGTCATCTATATACCATATATATTGGTGTCGTCACACCTATATACCATATATATTGGTGTCGTCACCTATATACCATATATATTGGTGCTGTGACCTATGTACCATATATATTGGTGCTGTTACCTCTATACCACATATATATATTTGTAGTATGGTTGCTTGGAAGCGTCCATAGGCGCTATGCACGTTGAGCACTCTATGCTCCTTCGGAGCAGAGTATAATAATATGGAAAACGAAGAATCTGTGATACATCGGATCACAATTTATTACGAATACATTAGTTAAATACCATTCTTTCATCTGATACAACACAATAAAGACAGTGTGAAACATTAAAAAAAAAATATATATATATATTATATATATATATATATATATATATATATATATATATATATATATATATATATATATATATATATATATAAAATATTTATTACGTATTACAATTATTTCTCCGGCGAACAGCTCGAGATGCCATCTGTTTGTGGATCGAACCTGTCTCTGGATTCGCAAGTTCCTTAGATAGGTCTCGTGATTTCGAAGCAAATCCTATATATATATATATATATTCATACATGCATGTTGGCCTCAGGGTCTACTAGGTCTCCAGCTGGTTGATGTTGCCCGTACAATCTGTTCAGCGATTCTTTACTCAGACATTCTAACCACATGATCATAGTATCAGAGTTGTGATCCCTCAATTCGGAGAAGTAGTGGCTCTACCTAGAGTGACTCTAGGTGATACTGAGTGATCTCAGTAACATTACTCCAAAGACCCTTCGATGGAACCCCATTTTGGCCGCTTTTATTCGTAATTTAATCTTTCGGCATCAAACCTATCGAGTGCAAGTCGGAGATCCACCTTTGTCGAGTTAAGTAACACCGTGTCGAGTTAAGTAACACCTTTGTCGAGTTAAGTAACACCGTGTCGTCTGCAAATTCAAGTCGACTGATTTTATACCTGTCAGTCATGAACCCCCTCCCTCCCCGACACAATTGGTAACATTGTGCTTAAATAATAAAATCATTAATTAAAGAGACTATAAAAAATTTGACAGTAGACACAAAGTTAGTTCAAAGGTGCAATTTATTATTTTCCAAACTGGAGGAAAAAAACCCAAAACAAATAACAGTAAAGAAAAAATAAATATATATATTTTTACATATCAGTTATTGATGCCTAAAATCGTGTGGTTTAGGAACTTTTGATCATTGAAAATAACTGAAAAGTTCTTTGATTCCATTTCTATTGAACTGCATATGTTATTATTATTATTATATTGTTCTCACTTGTTTATTATTTAGTTGCAATATTTTACAACTTCTGCAGATTCTCAGTTATTTGATTTGATTTGATTTTTCGTATTTCAATTGTTTTTATTTTTCTGGTGTCTATATATATAGTTTTCAGTTTTGTAAATCCAATTTCAGAATCCCGTTTTTTTTTTTACCCCTTGAATGATGTAACTTTGTAAGTTTGAAAGGGACGTTTCATGTGACTTCCCATTAACCTTGGGAATCCTGGTGCCAATCCTTCATTACCGGAAATACGATCGAAATTTCTTCTGAAGAGTCTGGATGAGGAACCATCTCCCATTTTATAGAAACGGCTATGACTGATGGCATCGAAATGACGCTTGCCCATGTTAGCAAAATTACTATCTGAGATAGAATCGAATTTCCTTTTACCCATGGTGTTGAATAATCCGTTAGATATTGAGTCGAATGGTCGTTTGCCCATGCGAGAAAATGAGCTGCTACCAATGGAGTCAAATTTCCGTTTGCCCATTGTGTTAAATGAACCACCATCGATGGAATCAAATGGCCTTTTCCCCATTGTGTTAAATGAACTACCATCGATGGAATCAAATGGTCTTTTTCCCATTGTGTTAAATGAACTACCATCGATGGAATCAAATGGTCGTTTGCCCATTGTATTAAATGAACTACCATCGATGGAATCAAATGGTCGTTTGCCCATTGTATTAAATGAACTACCATCGATGGAATCAAATGGTCGTTTGCCCATTGTATTAAATGAACTACCATCGATGGAATCAAATGGTCGTTTGCCCATTGTATTAAATGAACTACCATCGATAGAATCGAATTTCCTTTTGCCCATTGTATTAAATGAACCACCACCAATGGAATCAAATTTCCGTTTGCCCATTGTATTAAATGAACTACCATCGATGGAATCAAATGGTCGTTTGCCCATTGTGTTAAATGAACTACCATCGATAGAATCAAATGGTCGTTTGCCCATTCTGTTAAATGAACTACCATCGATAGAATCAAATGGTCGTTTGCCCATTGTGTTAAATGAACTACCATCGATAGAATCAAATGGTCGTTTGCCCATTGTGTTAAATGAACTACCATCGATAGAATCAAATGGTCTTTTGCCCATTCTGTTAAATGAACTACCATCGATGGAATCGAATTTCCTTTTTCCCATTGTGTTAAAAGAGCCACCATCGATAGAATCAAATGGTCGTTTGCCCATTGTGTTAAATGAGCCACCATCGATAGAATCAAATGGTCTTTTGCCCATTGTATTAAACGAATTACCAGAAATTGAATCAAACTTTCGTTTTCCTAATTGTGAAAATGAATTACTTCCGGATATGGAATCAAAAGGTCGTTTCCCCATTGAACGGAAACCAGTCCCATCGATTGAATCAAACCCCTTCTTATCCAAAGAAGTGGATTCTTCAACATCTTCTGGATCAATTCCCGTATACTCAACAGGATGAAGAATATATCGTTTTTTAAGATCTGTCGCATTTTCTTCGTTTTCTGGCGGATGTGATTCGTGATCATTGGACAGCAACTGCAAAAGAAAATACGATACATTCGTCATATAGAAAATATAAACATTAACAAGTATACATTAGATTGGTTCCATTTTACATTTCTAGTTACACAATAGATTTTACCCACTTTTTACATTGTTGTACATACTTCAAAGAAAACATATTCTTTCGTATTACTTTTTAACATTTCTTCAGACAGTACATGGATTCGTAAAGGAAATAAACAGGAAAAGTTGGATTAGAAAAATATACCAAGGCAACCTCGAAGACAAGAAAACTAGTGAAAAACTCTAATATCACGCTAGATAAAAAACTAAAATAAGAGAATTAGATGAAACACAGGCATACAAATACTTAGGAACCAATGAACTAGGTAAGTTTCTACATTTACAGATGAAGGAAAAGATTAGAAAGGAATATAATCTTGAACAGAGTTAATCACATTTCGAAGATGTAAGTCTTGTTTTTAGGAAGGGTACTTTTGGTAGAATTCTCAAACAAAGAATAATGAATATATAATAGTTTCTAATTTAGGCACAAAGTCAACAATTTTGGGGGCAGGGAACTTGATTTATGTCGAGCCCAATGCGTTACTGGTACTTAATTTTAGTGACCCTGTAAATATGAAAGGTAAAACTAACCTCGGCGAGATTTGAACACAAGAATAATGAATATAATTGTTTCTGATTTAGGTACAAGGCCAAATATATATATATAGTAATAATAATAGTAATAATAATAAATTTGAAGACTAAAATCCAAAGAGGGCTCGATAAGGATAAATATATATCAAATATATAGAACCGTAGAGCAAATATGGTTAGTTTCAGAAGATCCCGTTAAGGGTGAAAGCAGCGATTCTTTGCTTAAACTTTAATCTGTTATTTTAATAAATATATATATATATATAACGAAGGAAATGTGGTAAGGAACCAGGTGGACCATAATGCACCAAAGTACTCAATACTTAGGGTAGTAGAGTGGGTAATAGGAACCAGTAAGACCCCGACGGCTGAGCTCAAACCGTTTCGACGGCTAATTAGCCGTCGAAACGGTTTGAGCTCAGCCGTCGGGGTCTTACTGGTTCCTATATATATATATATATATATATATATATATATATATATATATATATATATATGTATCGTTTCTGAATTTGTTTGGAAAGATTCTTTATCTGAAAACGTGTGTTGAAACCGATATTGTTATGCTTTGGGAGGGTCATGTTGCCAATAAGAAACACACGCACCAGTAGCCTTCACTCCAATTTATTATAAATTAAATTTATAAATTTAAGAATTTATAAATTTCCAATTGGTTAGTTGGTTCCATAACCGGACGGTTGTTCATATATTGTCAAAGTTCTTTCGTCACACATTCTGTGACTTCTTCAGTGACTGGGGATTCTTTTCTTTGTTCTGTCCTACGCCATCTTGTTTTTGTGTGTGTTGTGTGCTTAGTTTGCGCATGTGTTACATCCGGGTGTGTGTGTGTTTTTATTTGTTTATTTTTTTTATTTACATGTTACTAGTTAGTTGTTTGTTCTATGTGTGTGTGTTTTCATTTTGTCCTTAATTGTAAGTTGTGATGTTGCTATCCTATTCATGTTTTCTATTTAATTTTGGTTGGAGTTCATTTATGTTTATTGCCTCTGTGATTTGTCTAAACATTGCGTCTTTTCTGTGTGTAGATTCTATTTTTATTTCTATGTTCTCTAATTTTCCGTTATGTTCTATTTTAGCATGTTGGTGGAGTATTGATGATTCTTTTTTATCTTGAAGTTCTCGCCAGTGTTCATTTAACATCTCCTATACTATGAGCTGTCTCACCTATGTACACTATATTCTTATCATTACATTGTCTTTCAGTACATCTTATGCTATATACTACATTTCTAGTTTTACAGTTAATATGGGGGCTTAGTTTACAGATTATGCATTTCTTATTTATATATGGAGGTCTTTGAAAAGGGTATGTATTGCTAATAAGTGTTTTTATGGAGGTACCTGGTCTTTCTACTATCTTAATATTAAGTTTATGTTTATCTAGGGCCCTTCTAAATTTGTAAGCTAATTCACCTCTAGGGGTTTTATTGATTAACATTACACTCTGGTATTTATTGCTATCATACCATGAGTTTATTCTATTAACCTTATTCCTAGTTCTTTCTATTCTATTCCAAAATTTGCTCCTATACAAGGGGCAGGTCACATTTGTATCATTATTTACCATTTTTTCCCATTTGGTTCTGGCTCCTCTATATACTCTGATTTTATCTCTCTGATTGTAACCAGAGAACTGCATACGGTGGATGAAGTGTTGTATGTGTCTCTCTAGTTCTTTGGGTTGCACATGCGGGACACGTTTCTCATCACCCGTACCAAATCCGCAATCAGTATGTTGATTTTGGTGTGATCCGAAACCGCTGAGTTTCGGTGGATCAGATATTTGGAAGTCATGGGTTTGGCATAATGGGAATGGAGGATTTGTTTTTTGTTATTAATGGTTTCTAACCAGAGCTCTGTGTCTAGTACAGGTAATCGATGGTTGGGGTGTTTGCTTGGGTAGTCTATAGTAACTCTAATACTCTGGTGGATGGAGTTAGCTATTTGCTGGATGCTTTCCATGGTGTCTTTCTCTAATTCCTGACTGTTCTCTAGTGGGGGTGTTTTTACTACGATGTTTATATCATCAACGTAGCGAGAGTACATTATCAGGGTTAAGAGGCTGCTGTCTTCTAATTGTTCTTTAAGTTTAAGTTTAAGTTTATTGTCCCACCATACCATGTATAGGTTAGCTATGTCGCCTGCAATGCTAACACCAATGGTTGCTCCATCCTCTTTGGCATATGTTTTTCCATTAAATTTGAACATATGTTCCTTAAGAGTTAATTTTATACTGCCCCCCACCGCATGTGCAATCATTTTCTTTAGTTCATCGTGGTTTTCGGGGGTCCGTATGGCTCTGGTCCACCCGTTCCATCTTTCTGTGTGGGTTTTCTTGGCCATTGAGGTAATGGTAGGTGGTCTGCCTCTTGCTGGTCTTGTAAGGCACAGGTTGCTAAGGTCATATGCCCTACAAGACCAGCAAGAGGCAGACAATATATATATATATATATATATATATATATATATATATATATATATATATATATATATATATATATAAACAAAGAGTAATATGGTTCGTTGATTACTCAATGAATACAATTTTACAATAGATTAAAAACACTCAACAGTTAAGTTTTCCTGGAGTTTTTAATATTATTCAAAATATATAGAAAAGCTTCTACAGGGCTAGAACTGTTTCATTCGTGAGAAATGGTTTCTCACGAATGAAACAGTTCTAGTTCTGTAGAAGCTGTTCTATATTAAATATTTATACTCTGCTTGTATTGAGTACCTTACTTACTGTGGTTACCCCCGATTGAACCCGGGATAAACTTATATATATATATATATATATGTATTGGGGGGGGGGGGGTCAGTCGATTAAGTTGACCTCAATGCGTTACTGGTACATTATTTTATCGACCTCATAAGGATGAAAACTATCTTCGGTGGGATTTGAACTCAAGAATAATGACTACAATGATAATAGTTCTTCAGATCTTGATAGCTTACACTAACGTTTCATGTAATCTAATATATATACTCTCCTAGTATTTGTCGACTGTACGCACGATGATGCCCCTGGGGTCACTGACCTAGAAGACCCCAGTCTCACCGAGCAAGAAGAAGAGTATTTACATTGTTGTCAGAAGAAAATCTCTGTTTAAATTTAAGTTTTACTTTCATCGTGTTTTCTTTATGTTATCATTTGGCATCAATATATTCTTCTTATACTTCGGCCACTTATTCCCGAGAGGGTTGTGGGGCCAGAGTCCTCAAACACCGTTTTCAATCGATCCGGCTGGATCCCCAAGTGTGACCAGCCAAGCTATTGATGTTATCCAATCATCTTCTGGGTCCCCTGGGAGTATTGTCAAGAGATATATTCTTGTCTTCTCTCGCCTCAATATATTTATCTTCAAATATGTGGCCATCATATATAATCTCATTCAGTTAAGTCTACAAATTTAAAGCCTTATGTCTGTGTAAAACATCATTTTAATGTTTGTTTCGAGTTATTTGTCTTTGATTAACATTCATTAAAATTAAGGCACCAACTCTTCTATTTATTGCCGAAAACTACTTTATTTTATATCAGGAATTAAATTTTAAGCGCTGCAAAATAATTAAAGGAGGAGAAAGTATCGTTGATACTTTTCAAAATTGAACGCATTAGTAAATCATTCATTACAATGGCCTGGGAGCATAATTAAATGCGTCGCCATTTTAAAACAGAAATTAGTTGTACGTGAGTGCTTAAATGATAATTTAGAAGTAATTACAGCTGTTCATTTAAATGTTAATATTAGAGGGAAAATTTCATCAGGGTGATAAGATGATCTGAAAAAATTAGTGATAGATACAACCCAAGGGATTTTATAGATTGATATTTTTGTAGATATTTTCAGTAAAACAGTTATTTGGAGGCATGTAGATGCAGATGGCGCTAATAAGGATTTCTAATTTAGACACAAGGCCAGCAATATGAGGGAGGGGAAAGTCAATTATATCGACCCGAGAACTTGACTGGTACTTTATCTATGGACACTAGAAAAATGAGATTTGATCCCGGTGGAATTTGAACTCACAAGTTAAAGAACGACAAAACAGATGTCGTAAAGCATTCTACCAATCCACCATATATAGCACTAATAATGGCACAAGGCCAACCATTTTGGGGCAGGGGAAAGTCGATTAAATCTACCCCGGTGCATGACTGGTACTTTATTTTATCAACGCCGTAAAGATAAAAGGCAAAGTTAACTTAGGCAGGATTTGGAGTCAAAACGTAATTCTGTGCCGCGAAGCAGGGTGTCCGATGCTCTACCGACACTGCCAATATAGGGCCCTATATATAGCACTAATAATTGTTTCTACTTCTGGTATAAGGCCAGCAATTACCCAGTACATTACTGGTACTTTATTTTATCGATGAAAGGCAAAGTTAATCTCGACGAGATTTGAACTCAGACCGAAAAGGGACGATACTGCCAATTCACCGCCCTAATAATGGTTTCTGATTGAGGCACAAGGCCAGCAATTTTAGGGGAGGGGAAAGTCGATTAAATACTGGTACTTTATTTTAGCAAAGCTAACCTCAGCAGGATTTGAACTCAGAACGTAAAGGGCCGTAACACTATGTGCCACAAAGGATATTGTCCGGCTCTCTACCGATACTGCCAACCACCACCATCCTATATAGCGCTGTCAACTTCTTAACCAATCATCCATATCTAATGAACCAATAAAACCTTCATATTAATATAATATATCGATGAGATATCAGCTGACGTGATACCATCCTCTTGGATAAGAACTTGACATCAACGAAAGTAAATGGCTCAGGCAATAATGGAGTTCAGCCCACATCCTCAACTTAAGATACTCCTACAACAACTACATGTATGTATGTATGTATGTATGTATGTATGTATGTATGTATGTATGTATGTATGTATGTATGTATGTATGTATGTATGTATGTATGTATGTATGTATGGTCACTCTTGAGTGCTACAGGTAACATGTAACCCAGTACAACCTGTCGCATGGTCGGGCCGTCGGCGACTAAACCTGCAACCCCACCATGTTTACTTGGTCAGGAGGGTGATTTTGGACACCCTACAGGACAAAAAACAAAACCTGACAAAGGGCGGAAGAACACATAAGTGTCAACAGCCATCCTAAAGTGTGTAAATATGTATATACACATATACATATGTATGTATATGTGTATATACATGGGTGCATGTGTATGTATATGCGCGGGGACATAGAAATAGTCGGGATGGACACCCGATCGCGCAGTTAAACCACTAGGAGTGAAGGACCCCTAGCCTTAATCAGGGCATTCTTCTAGGAGAAAGCAACTCAAGAAACTGGGATAACTCCGATATAAAACCTGCGGCTCAGTAGTTACCGATGATGTTGATCTTTTCTTCTTTTCGGGTTATAGCTACTGTCGCTCAGAAAGTGGGATTGGCTCAGTGCACAGTCTTTCCTCACTTTTGCACGATAGCATTAATTGATAATTATTAATAATGTCATATCGTGCAATGGCCATACCCGATATCGAGGGGGCAGTCATCATGTATGTATGTATGTATGTTTTCTCTTTCTCTTAATTTCGAGTATATTTTTTTGACCGGCCACATTCCTGGTGGCAAGGTGTAAAAGAAAAGAAATTGTCATCCCTTGAATCGCAAGAATGTTTTGCAAATTTTGAAGGTGCCAGCTATCGCAGCCATTTGTAGACTATGAATTAGGGAGCTGCGCTTTTTGTCCGCAAATCCAAGTTCAGTCATACTTTGGTCCAAGCGGGTTGGTATATAACCCGTAGCACCAATAATGATGGGTATGAAGCTAAAGGTGTATCTTGGATACTGGATTTGTAAACTCCTCATCAATGGTCCGTAGATGTCCTCCTTCTCCTGTATTTTTCTGACAACGTTTACATCAAGTGGGCAGCTGATCTCCACAACAGAACACGTTTTCAATGTGTGGTCCCAAACAACAATATCAGGCCGGTTGTGCTTTAATTTGGTGGCAGTTTTTATTTTCAGGTTCCACCAGTATTCCTTAGTGCCATCTGTCTCAATATATTCTTCCTCGTTTGTTGTTAATTTTGTTTTCCGAAGTGCGTTCCAGATGGTTCTAGCTATCCCATCGTGTCTCATGGGGAGGTAGTAGCGAGATGACATTCTTTCGCAGCTGGCAACAATGTGGCTTACATCCTCGATCTTTGTTTTACATAGCCTACATTTATTGTCAGCTGCTGGCCCTCCTCTTTTGTGCAGCAGATATTTGGTAGGGAGTTCTTGTTCCTGTATTGCATAGAGATATCCCTCAAGGTGTGATGTCATAAACTTGGAACTCCATGCCAGGCTTTTTGAGTGGTTTATCGCCTCTATGGTCTGTGTTTTACGCCTCAAGTATCCATGCACAACTTTTTCTGTAAATTAGTCAATTTTTTTATCTTGTTTGAACATTGAATAGGATCTTCCGATTTCTCTGGGTGAGAGATTTATATCAGGCTTTATTCCATATCTCTCCTCCAGATCAGTCGCTATTCTAATGATATTTCTTTTTTCATGCTCATAAACCTGGGCAAGATGGTTGCCAACCTTTTTCCTCTGTTGAAGGTGTTACTTCAGTGTTACTATCCGGGTCTCATATGTTGTTAATATTGATTTTAGACCCCGGCCACCTTCCTTGCGTGAGAAGTATAGCCTATCCACATCACCATTGATGTTAAAGTTCCCAGTAACACTGAGAAGTTTTCGAGTTCTAACATCCATCTCACTTAGTTCTTGCAATGACCAGTTCAGCAGGCCAAATGTTGGCGTTAGAATTGGCACAGCATAAGTATTGTGGGAAATGTATTTGTTGTATGCTGACAGTTCTGATGACCATATTTTCTTTACTCTTCTGAGGTATTCAGTTCTGGTTCTCTCCTTATTTATGGGTCCATCATATCTGACATTCTCATCCTGTCCAAGATATCTGTAGTTGTCATCTGACTGCAGAGGTTGTATTGTCAGGCCGTTCATCTCTAGATTTCTAGAGGAGGGCACAGCTCTTCCACGTTTTACTGCCAAATATGTACACTTGGACTCACCAAATTTCATTTTGATGTCGGTTGAAAATTGTGTAATGAGGTCCAATTGTTTCTTGATGTCATTGATATTTGGCCCATACAACTTCAGGTCATCAACAAAGAAAAGATGGGAGATACTTCTGGGCCCACTTCTTTGTCCACCTTCTTTCCTGAGTAGGTAAGATAGTGGATTCAGTGAGAGAACGAAGAGTAGCACTGACAAGCTATCACCCTGAAAGATGCCCTTCTGGTAATGTATCTTCTCAGTCTTAACCTGCTCCTTCTCACCTCTAAGGATCAAATTGGTGTACCAGTTCTTGGTCAGGCGTTCAACAGCAGCTACCAATGGTTGTGGGATTTTAGCTAACTGTAAAGCCTTAATAATCCACCCATGAGGTACACTATCGAATGCTTTTTGATAGTCCAGCCACACGACAGTCATGTTTCTGCGATTCTTTGTTGTTTTTTCCTGAATCATTTTGTTAGTTAGTAGGTGATCTATG
The DNA here is from genome assembly GCA_964016885.1 of Eledone cirrhosa. NCBI lineage: Eukaryota > Metazoa > Mollusca > Cephalopoda > Octopoda > Eledonidae > Eledone > Eledone cirrhosa. Next base: position 377,188,092 of record OZ024742.1, read on the forward strand.
CAACCCCACACCTCCCTCTTTCCACCAGCTTGCTCAGGTGTTATGATGTTGTTGGTAGCACAGTGATCCTGTAAGAACAGGTTAAGGCACCCAGTATATAATTTATACATGATGTTTTGGCAGGCAATTGGGCGGTAATTTTTAGCAAGGGTGGTTTGGCTATTTTGGGGAATGAGGAGAGTAGTGGCAGTTGATAACCATCTGGGCAGTTCTTGTGTGCCCTTAATGGTTTCTGTAAACAGCCGTATGAGATCTTGCCGATAGAAAGTGAAATTCTTCAACCAGTATCCTGTAATGAGGTCTGGGCCTGGCGATTTCCTATTTGACATTTTCTGTAGAGCTGTTTCCAGTATTGATCCATCTATGTCATATTGTTTTGTCTGGACATGTTGGCAGTAGTCCTGTTCCAGTTCTTTTAGCCAATTAGCTTGTCTGTTGAATCCGTCATCCGTTTCCCATACAGATCTCCAGTAGCTCTCAACCTGTTCTTTTGAAGGGGTGTCGTTTACAGGGATTGAGCTTTTGCCACCTAAGCTGCGATAAACTGATTTAGGATCTCTGGCAAACAATCTATTTAGCACTTGTCGTTTATGTGCTGTTGACTTATATTTTAGTCTTTCTGTTGTAGCTGTGAGTTGTTGTTTCAACTGGTGTAATTTGGAGTTCAACGTTTTAAATTTTGTATCTCCAAATCGTCTCTCTAACCTTTTCTTTAGGTCTTCCTGGTGTCGTGTGAAGTTGCTCTCTATGTTGCATTTCATAACGACTGCGATGTGTGAGATACTTCGTCTCAGGGACAAAATTTTGTTTTTTAAATTTCGCATCCACGCTGGTTCAGGCTTTCTGTTTGTATCTTGATTGCGTGGTTTTAGATGTGTGTTATATGATAGCAATGTGACAGCTGAAACATTATAACAAAACATTAAGCGTTTCAAATGTCGTTTCTACACCTTTAGATCGTATAGCCTTCAGATAATTGCCAGCTATTTCGTTCACCGCTTCCAATTCCAATTTAGTGGGTTCTTTACTGACTCTAGTGTTGTATGGTCTGTCACTCACATTAAGGCTGTGTATCTCTTGAAACATATCGTTCCATATCACTTGTAGGGTGCCCACAAGTTTTTGGTGCTCTGTTTGTTCAGTAGAGTCATGAATTTCAGCCTCGTTGTTGATGTGGTGACAATTACTACTAGAGTTAGCTGACCATTCTCGCTGTTCTTCAGTGGAAGTGGGATGGATTTCAGCAAAATTGTTGGTGAGTTGTTCACTGTTAGATTTAGCTGGCCATTCTCTTTGTCTGTCAGTGGAGGTGGGGTTTGTTGTCTACAAGGGATGTATTTGTAGTATCACTCAATTCCGTTAGATATATCAACTTACATCTAATGATACGTTTTGCCTGTTCATTTAGATGCTTTGGAGAAAAGTCTAATTCTGGGTGTTTGGAGTTCCATAAAGTTTTTAGCCTTTGCATAAAACCGAACTTTTGGGGTTCAGATTGTTTGTATGCTTCATATAATACTTTGTTAAGCTCGTAGCTCCACTGTGTACAACGATTGTAGTTGCGATTTGGTCGAAGGAGACTTGTACTTTTTGCCATGATGAGTTCGTCTATTCACCAATATTTCGTATTTATTTTTCAAAATAGTCGATGATCTTCTTTAAAAGTTACGACAAAGTTCTGTCAGAATCAAATTTAAAGTTATTCACAGCTTGGGTAATATTTCTTTTCAGTTAGTTTTTAATTCTACAACTGTGTTTTAAACGTTGTTCTTGAATCGTTTGAATCGAGAACAAAAAGAACCGTTACTTAGTATATTCCTTTATGAATGTAATATAATATAACAACGCTGTATTTATATGTTAAAGTTTATGTATCATTCATATAAATAGGTGTTCTACAACTTATTCACAACATATTCACAGTTCAAACACTTATGTTTTTGTTTCTGAATCGAAAACGTTACTTGTATATTTCTTTATAAATGTAATATAACAACGTTGCATTTATATGTTAAAGTGTATGTATCGTTCATATATCATAAGTGTATGTATCGTTCATATAAATAGGTGTTTTACAACACACAGTTCAAACACTTATGTAGAATTATTGTATGTAATCTTACCGCGTAATGTAGCTCAACTTTTTCCAATATATGGTATGTTGCCTTCATGTAAGCCGTAATTACACACGTCCGATTATCGGACACTGACCACAACGGTCGCCATTTATGTATGTATGTATGTATGTATGTATGTATGTATGTATGTATGTATGTATGTATGATGGTATCCAATGATGTTGACTTGTTCTTCTTTTTGGTAAATATCATCTTGGTTAAGAGAGTGGGACTGGCTTTGTGCAGTGCCTTTGCTCACTATAAAAGCTTCACGGCACAGGCATTGCTTTATATCTGGAGATCTCTCTGCACTTGCCGTCACACAGTACCATGGGTCCAGCACTATGTGTCAATAATTGTCACAAGTGTAGTGTTTGTACCAGAGGTTTCAAGTCGCTGGCAGGACTAAAAAGTCACACTCGTTCAGCGGATCGGTAGGGGTTCTCCTACATGGATATAAAGTAGTGGCCGTACAAACGAGTTGGCAGCCACCATATATGTATGTATGTATGTATGTATGTATGTATGTATGTATGTATGTATGTATGTATGTATGTATGTATGTATGGATGGATGGATGGATGGATGGATGGATGGATGAACCTGTAACTCCTAATGATGTCGAAGGGGTGTCGTTGTGAGACTTGAGCACATCAAACCTCGCGGAACCCTTCTCTTCGCGAGATATGAACACAGCTGATTTCTTCCAGAAAAGAGAACGAGAGAGTGTGAATGAGATAGAGAGAAAAGAAGAAAGATATACAGAGTAAGAATGAGCCCAAATAATACACTGATACTTTATTTACCGATATCGAAAGGATGGGAGGCGAGATTTGAACTTAGAGAGCCCAGAGAGCTGGAATACCGCAAAGGATTCTATCTGATGTTTTAACGACCCTGCCAAAGTGCACAGTTCATGTGGTATGTTAGGCAATTGTCATTTACTATAGGCCCGGGTCGACACAAGCTATGTGGTTGAAATTGGGTAGACGGAAACTGTTTGGAAGCCCGTTGAATGGATTGTGCTTATAATTCCCTGCCAGGAGTTGCGACAGGGAGATAGTATCAGCAATGGAAAGACCAATGGAAACACTGTTTCCGTGGTTTGATTTGACAAGGTCCATCCGACTAAGTAAGCAAATGAGGTCTGGGAATTTGTTGATCGAACTCTCTTTATGCTTGTAATTCAAACGGCCAGCGTCGTCCCACATCATATTACACTAAATCTCCCTGAGAATTGCATTAATGATACACGTGTCTGTAGAATGCTCAGTCACATTCACGTTAATCTCTTGAGCAATTTTTTACGTTAATCGAACAACTGGAATACTCATCGTCGAAATCGACAGAGGTCCATTCCAAACTGTTTTTATAAAGAGTTGTTATTTATCTACAGACCAGTTCCTGTTGTGTAGAACTATAGTGAAAGCCGTTCTAATTGTGACTATCCCGTCTTATTCCATATCAGAGACAGTGTATAATACATTAGTGGTGGGTATGACAATTAAGTGAGGTTTTTTCACACCGAGAAACCACACCCTTATCAATTTAAAACTCCAGGGTGTGATTCTGTTTCTTCCAGGTCTTTCGATTACAAAAGCCCTTCCTCGTTGTCTCAGTTATATTCTTTTAAGGAATCTAATAAACCATATTCTTAAGAATTCATTGAAAAAAAGCTTTAGCTACGAACTGAAATTATTTTATTATCATCTGATAATTCCAATCCCTATAAAGTATCGTAGAATATATTATATCGATAGACTTTTTGCCAAATCTGAATGAATAGACAAGAGTAAAGATTTGTCTGTATACACATCTCATATTTTGTGAATTTCGGATATCTAATGATATACGGTATGTTTAATAAATAAACAATGTTTATTTATTAAACATACCGTATGTCACTAGATATACGAAATTCACAGACTTGTATGTATACAGATATGTCGGAGCTAAAATAAATTTTTTTAAATTTCATTCTGAAATCTTATTCTCAAAGTTGGTTTAAAAACCATTGACAATTACATAAATATGAAAAAGAAAGATAACAAAATTAAATAATGAGAAAAAAGGGGAAGGGGGTAAGGAAGGGCAGATCTGGCTTTATGGGAAAGTAGAGGAAAAGTAAGAACGCATGGGCTACAGAAGAAATGGAGGGGGAGGAGAGAGGGTTCTGGGCCTAGGGCGGGGCAATGTTTGAGCTGCGCCCGCGGACAAAACTGCAAATCTATAAATATACTTTATAATACAGTGTAGCATTGAAATAAATCACTGTGTATGTACCAGTAATTTATATAGCAAACTAGCTTCTAAGACCGCGTTATATATGCAAATTGGCATAACGAATTTAGTTGAGCCACTAGTGATAGTGGGTTTATAAGTAGTATGTTTGTCTGCAGTCAAGGAAACAGAGCAGTCACTAATGGAATCCCAACGTAGAATTGATCTACCTTTACTGTCCACAAAAAATATTGTATTTAAAGACCAGGTGTTTAGCACGGTCGATATTTAAAATGGCTTAAAATCTATAAATATAAAATATAATACAATAATGGATCCTAATTTAGTCACAAGGCCAGTAAATATAGAATATAATACAATAATGGATCCTAATTTAGATACAAGGCCAGTAAATATAGAATATAATACAATAATGGATCCTAATTTAGATACAAGGCCAGTAAATATAGAATATAATACAATAATGGTTCTAATTTAGTCACAAGGCCAGTAAATATAGAATATAATACAATAATGGTTCTAATTTAGTCACAAGGCCAGTAAATATAGAATATAATACAATAATGGTTCTAATTTAGTCACAAGGCCAGTAAATATAGAATATAATACAATAATGGTTCTAATTTAGTCACAAGGCCAGTAAATATAGAATATAATACAATAATGGTTCTAATTTAGATACAAGGCCAGTAAATATAGAATATAATACAATAATGGTTCTAATTTAGATACAAGGCCAGTAAATATAGAATATAATACAATAATGGTTCTAATTTAGATACAAGGCCAGTAAATATAGAATATAATACAATAATGGATCCTAATTTAGATACAAGGCCAGTAAATATAGAATATAATACAATAATGGTTCTAATTTAGTCACAAGGCCAGTAAATATAGAATATAATACAATAATGGTTCTAATTTAGTCACAAGGCCAGTAAATTTGATTGAAGGACAAAGTTGATTAATGAAACCAGCCCCAAATGTGACTGGTACTTTATTTCATCGTTCCTCAGAGTTATTAAAAGTAAAGTTGATTTCGGCATAACTTCAGAACTCAAAGAGAAGTGACAAATACTGCTAAGCTTTTGTGCGATGCTCTAATGACTCTGCCAACCCACCGCCTTAGCGTATATTACAGTAGTGATTTCTAATCTAGATAGAAAACCAGCGACTTGTAAGGAGAGGAAAGTCAATTATATCAACTCCAGAAGGACGAAAGGCAAAACTAACCTCGGCGGCATTTGAACTCAGAACATAAAGAACTGAGACAAACACTGCTAAATATTCGTCCAATTCTCTAACGACTCTGCCAACCCACCACCATATTGTATAATATAATAATGCTTACTGATTTAGGCACAAGGCCAGCAATTTTACGGGAGGCGAAAGTCAGTTAAATCAACCCCAGTGCATTACTGGTACTTTATTTTATCGACTCCGTAAGAATGAAAGTCAAAGCTAACCTCAGCGGGATTTGAACTCAGAACGTAGAAAGTCGAAACTAAATAGCACAAGGCATGTTGCCTAACGCTCTACCGACTCTGTCAATCCACCGACATATTGTATAATACTATTATAACATTGAAACAACACTTTTAACACATCAATAATTTACTTCTCATTTCTTCCTCAAATATTTTGTTTCACTGCTTTCTATCAGGGTTATATTTCTAAACTGGCAAAATAAAACTTGACTATAGTGGTAAGAAACTCCCAGGAGAGCTGGACAGCAGAAGGTCATCAGAGAAGAAACTCCCAGGAGAGCTGGACAGCAGAAGGTCATCAGAGAAGAAACTCCCAGGAGAGCTGGAAAGCAGAACGTCTTCAGAGACGAAACTCCCAGGAGAGCTGGACAGCAGAAGGTCATCAGAGAAGAAACTCCCAGGAGAGCTGGACAGCAGAACGTCTTCAGAGAAGAAACTCCCAGGAGAGCTGGAAAGCAGAAGGTATTCAGAGAAGAAACTCTCAGGAGAGCTGGAAAGCAGAACTTCTTCAGAGAAGAAACTCCCAGGAGAGCTGGACAGAAGAAGGTCATCAGAGAAGAAACTCTCAGGAGAGCTGGAAAGCAGAACGTCTTCAGAGAAGAAACTCCCAGGAGAGCTGGACAGCAGAAGGTCTTCAGAGAAGAAACTCCCAGGAGAGCTGACAGAAGAAGGTCATCAGAGAAAAAACTCTCAGGAGAGCTGGAAAGCAGAACGTCTTCAGAGAAGAAACTCTCAGGAGAGCTGGACAGCAGAAGTTCTTCAGAGAAGAAACTCTCAGGAGAGCTGGACAGCAGAAGGTCTTCAGAGAAGAAACTCTCAGGAACAGCAGAAGGTCTTCAGAAAAGAGCCCCTTTCTCAAGCGAGCGTTTCAGCTTAACTTCTTACACTCTAATGGGACCTGACTGCATCCAGGTCATGACTCCTGGGTGCCCTTCTGCTGACATTTAGCCATTTGGATATCTGAGACTTGTGGTTATGGTAGTAGTAGTAGTAGTAGTAGTAGTAGTAGTAGTAGTAGTAGTAGTAGTAGTAGTAGTGGTGGTGGTGGTGGTGGTGATGGTTCTAGTAGTAGTAGTAGTATTGGTGGTGTTGTGTATTTAAACGACATCAAGATTCTGAATACTGAACTCAAATCGGAGTCTGGTGTATGAAATCAAGTTTGTGTTTGAGTTGAATATTATTTCATTTTGTTGAACTAGATGTAAAGTATCTGTGGATAGAAAATACATATTTAGGATATCTCTTAGCCATTGTAGATATACCCTCATCTTTCGTGCCTATTTTACTTTACTATTTATATTTTAAATTGAATGTGACAAAGTAAATCCTGATCTCTGGGACTGATATCTTTACTCTACTAAATCAAGAATTCCTGGAATCATTTTACTGAGAGTATTTATTATTATTTTTCATCTGACGACAGATCACATCTTTGTACGACAACGAATTCAATAAGATAAAACATGATACAATCCAATAACGAACAGACAAATAAAATGTAACTCTTTACAACTGAATATATTTTTATCTCAAGTCATCCAACGCCCGAATATAATGGCGTTTTATGTAAGTTTATATCATTTTTAGCTTTTCCCAAAACCTTAACACAGATCTAGTCGTCGATGAGATGCTTAAGTGAAGTCATTTTTTTTTTACATCGTAAAACTAATGTGTCACACATAATGATATAAAAACATAATGAAAATTATATAAAAAAGGCAACAAAATTAAACAAAAGAAAACGTGAAGCAGAAGGAATCGATGACTTTCAGCAATGTTTATAGTCAATAGAATGTTTTCTAGTTTATCAATTTTCCCTTATTACAACGATATACCTACACTGGGATGTTGATCAGTTGCTGCAGTAGATCATCTCATTTCACATATATACACCCAATAATATACACATACACACATAGTCACATACAAATACACAAACTCTCTCACACACGCGCATTGTCACATGTATACATATATACATACATGCATACATACATACATGGTGGCTGCCAACTCGTTTTCGAGTACGGCCACTACTTTATATCCATGTAGGAGAACTCCTACCGATACGCTGAACGAGTGTGACTTTTTAGTCCAGCCAGCGACTTGAAAACTCTGGTACAAACACTACACTTGTGACAAATATTGACACATAGTGCTGGGCCCATGATACCATGTGATGACAAGTGCAGAGAGATCTCCAGATATAAAGCAATGCCTGTGCCGTGAAGCTTTTATAGTGAGCAAAGGCACTGCACAAAGCCAGTCCCACTCTCTTAACCAAGATGATATTTACCAAAAAGAAGAACAAGTCAACATCATTGGATACCATCAGGGTTGCAGGTGTTATATCAGAGTTTTCCTTCTCCTAGAATTCTGCCTTGACAAAGGCTAAGGGGTCATCTCTCCCGGTGATTTTGGATGGCCATTGACTCTTAAGAGCTCCTTTGCCCTTTGACAGGTTTTGTTTTTAGTCCTGCAGGATGTCCAAAGTCACCCTCCTCACCAAGAAACCTTGGTGGGGTTGCCAGTTTAGTCGCCAACGACCCGACCATGAGACATACATACATACACACATACATACATACATATATATATATATATATATATATATATATAGGAACGAGTAGGACCCCGACGGCTGAGCTCAAGCCGTTTCGACGTTGAGTACTTTGGTGCGTTATGGTCCACCTGGTTCCTTACCACATTTCCTTCGTTATATATATATATATATATATATATATATATATATATATATTGGAAATTGGAAAAGTAAATAACAACAACAAGGAGTACAGTTACGAAATGTGTTAGGTATTACGTTCACGCACAGATATATATATACTTACACACACACATACACACACGCGCGCGTACGCACACACACACGCACGCACGCACACAGTAAATGTCTTGGGGAGCCAAAGGGACTCATCATAAAGTATGTCACTTATGGATTTCGGAAATTGCCAATGTCGTACGTTTGGAAGTTTATTGGGTTTTATTTTAGAATTGTGACGATGATGATGACAATCTATACGTATATATATATACGTATATACATATATATACCATGTGGCTTGCTGTTTTCCAACCTTCGGTTTCCTTCTGTTCTTTACTTCTCTCACTCGCTTTACGCCTTTCACTTGTCCCAATAGCTTATTTTAGTTATTGCTCGCACCAACCTGAGGTATCTGATTTTTAATGCGATGAAATACCAATGATGGTTGGCAAAATCACTGACGAGGGACTAATTTTATAATATGTAATCCATGTGCAACCATGCAGTATTCTTCTTCCCCTTGTTTTTCATATATATATATATATAGGAAAAAGTATGACCCCTTTTTCCTATTTCCCACTCTACTACCCTAAGTATTGTGTACTCTGGTGCGTTATGGTCCATCTGGTTCCTTACCACAATTCCTTTGTTATATATATATATATACATATATATATATATATATATATATATATATATACATATATATATATATAAACACACACACGCACACACACATATATATATGTATATGTATGTATATATATATATATATATATATACATATATATAAAGAATTAGTATATCTACCAACATATATATACAGATGCATACCTATGCTAGCAAATATATAGGTTTTGTCTTAGTAACTTTGTGGTTCAATGCAAGGGGATGCAGAACAATTATATGAAAGACGTAAAATAAGAAAATTATAAAAATTAACTTAAAATTTCACTCCAACTAATTAGTTTCTGAAAGGGAATAAACATGGTTTCCGAATGGAACCCATGGAGAAAGCCTTTCGTCATCAGGAAGTCTATCCTCAGCTAATTTCCCAGGCGATGCGTGGACACAGAGAACTTATACAAAAATAATTCAGTGGATGGAAAAAAGCAAGCGTGGACTAAATTCTAAGACATTGAAAAAATCACTGCCTACTTGGTCGGTGGCAAATTCAAAAGAATCAATCACATGACATCGAGGTTAATCAGTGAGGAGTGGGGTGTTAAGAAGACAGTAGCCGAACTATTACTATGAAATATAGTAGCAGTTTTGGCAAATTTTTGCTCAACAAAATAGTTTTAAACATTTGACTTTTTATTTAACTTTATTTTATATATATATATATATATATATATATATATATATATATATATATATATATATATATATATATATATATATATATATATATATATCCGTTTATAACTGTTTAAAATTTAAACACTCAACCATACACATAAATACATAAATACAGAAACAATTTCACTATTGCTGCTCCAATCACAAGGTCCAAAGTTCTAACCCTACAATTGTCCCTGTAAATAGTTATTTCCCCAAAGTTACTCTTATATTTAATCTTGTATGTCATTTGTATATCCATGCTGAACATTTATGTTATTATAACATAAGTTCAGATCCCACCGAGCTCAACTTTGAGCTCAACTTCTGATGCAGACGAAATAAAGTACCAGTAATGTACTGAGGTTGATATACTCGACTTTCCTTCTCCCTTCAAATTGCTGGCCTTGTGCCTAAAATAGAAATTATTATTGTTGCTATTAGTGACTATCACGTTTTTATTTGTAATGCCACAGTAATTCTTAGAATGTGTCTTAAACTCGGTGTTTTCTCCCAAAGGAACCACCGATGACGTCACAAGAATTCTTTCCACTTGAAAAACTCCAAGGTGTTATTAAGATTACATTTATAATGTTCATTAAAAGCTTAATATAATTCTATTATTTAAAGATTAGCACAGATTGACGTGGGAACATGGCTATAGGTAGTGTGATAATGGCGAGGTTGAGTGTGTCCCAGTGTCTGTGTGTGTAAGGCTATGTGTGTGTGTATGTGTATGTTGATATTTCATTGTAAACGTGTACAGTTCACTTTGCTCTTGTTAATGTGTGTGATTGTATGTATACACGTATATATATATATATATATATATATATATATATATACACGTATATATATATATATATATATATATATATATATATATACACGTATATATATATATATATATATGTACACGTATATATATATACGTAAGTGTGTGTAAGGGTGTCTGTATTTGAGTGTGTGAGAGTGTGTATGTGTATGTGTATATTGATGTTTGATTGTAACGTTTACAGGAGTTCACTTTAGTCTTGTTAATGTGTGTTTGTATGCGTATATATATATATATATATATATATATATATATATATATATATATATATATATATATATATATGTATATATTTGTGTGTGACACACACAAAAACAAGATGGCGTAGGACAGAACAAAGGAGAGGTACAAAACAAAGAAAAGAATCTCCAGTCACTGAAGAAGTCAGAGTATGTGTGACGAAAGAACTTTGACAATATACGAACAACCGTCCGGTTATGGAACCAACTAACCAACCAGAAATTTATAAATTCATAAATTTATAAATTTAATTTAAAATAAATTGAAGTGAAAGCAACTGGTGCGTGTGTTTCTTATTGGCAACATGACCCTCCCAAAGTATAACACTATCGGTTTCAAAACACGTTTTCAGATAAAGAATCTTGCTAAACAAATTCAGAAACGAAATATATATATATATATATATATATATATATATATATATATATATATATATATATATATATATATATACGATATATTAACAAATGGAAACTATATTTATAAAACCATATTTATTTCATTATACATATTTCAAGGACACCAAGTCAAATTATGGTGCGCTTTCATCAGATAAAATATAATATAGATCAGTTTTATAAATAAATATTGACATACCCTTAAAGAATGCGACCATTTCTGTTGGAAGCTCCCGGATAGTGGGGTTATTATATTTATTTAGTCTATTATGCAAATTAGTGTCGGATATGTTTAAATCACAGTAGATTTAAAATAGGCCTTTCTTTCTTTTTTTCTTTTTTCTTTCCTTTTACATACTCCAACGGCCTATTTTAAATCTGAAATGTGTGTCTCAAGACAACCAGGTTCCAAATTCCACTCACAAGTTATTAGTCAACCGGGAGCCATAGTAGAAAGTCGTGCATGGAGTGTGAACCCAGAATGTAGTGGTTGCGAAACAAACTCCTTCGCCACACAGACCATGCCTGCCAATATATATATATATATATTGCTTTCGCTCCACTCGGTCACCAATGACCATGGGATTTCTACCTAGAAAGTCCCCTCCGAGTCACAAGTCCGGTAAGGTTGTTTGTGGAAGGCCATCAGTCACCCATGTATACCAGTCTCCCCTCTCCATGACACCGATGTTGTCCAAGAGGAAGCCAATGGCCAATACAGCTTGGCACCAGTGACGTCACAACTCATTTCTAGAGCTGATTAACTGGAGCAACGTGAAATAAAGTGTCTTGCTCAAGAACACAACACATCACCCGGTCCTAGAGTCGAACTCACAACCTCGTGATTGTAAACCCGATACTCTAACCACTAAGCTGTGTGTGTGTGTGTGTGTGTGTGTGTGTGTGTGTGTGTGTGTGTGTGTGTGTGTAAAGGATATTGTACTCAAGTGCATAAATCCTATAAAAGGACCTTAAAAGACGGAAAAAGCAGTTGCCATCGGCCAGCCGATGTGCTCAAGCGCATAGATAAGATAGCTGGCCGGCCGATGGCAACTTATTTTCCAGTCTGTTAAGGGTCTTCACTATTCTATAGCAACTATGCACTTAAGCATATCCTCTTTTAAACTTATATATAGAATAGAGAGTAAGGCTGAAGTGGTTTTTACAGTGTCTCTGTAGGTAACATATACCCGTGGGTAACCTCTGAAAGATCAACTGAAAAATCAGCTTGTGAAATTAGGGTACAAGTTACTGATCCTTCTACACACTCCTGGACCCTTAATGTAGTTGTCAGGGAGGAGTCAACATGACGTGGTGTGTGACAAAGCTGACTCTCTAAATTACAGGTACAACTCATTTTTGGCTAGCTGAGTGAACTGGAGTGACGTGAAATAAAGTGTCCTGCTCAATGACCCAACGCACCACCGGAAAGTAAACCCATGACCTTATGATCGTAGGCCGCACAACTCATAACCATATATATTGTCAAATATGTTATTTGAGTTAACAGTTTATTTTGCCCTCTCTCTCTCACCCTCTTTCTCTTTCTCTCTTTCTCACACCCCGTTTCTCTTTCTCTCTATCTCCCCTTTCCCTATATATATATATATATATATATATATATATATATATATATATATATATATATATATATATATATATATTTATATATATATATATATATAGTATTAAGGATACTATTTATGGTTATGTATATAATAAAACCTTTTATGGTTATATATTTTTTATACAAACCCCAAATAGTGAAAGATAGTCATTTATTACTATCTTATTACCAGTAAGATAAATAGCTCAATCTAATAACATCAGTTGTTTTACAGAGCAGTTATATAGAGATTACAATAATCAAAGTTCAGTTTAAATCATTTATTTGCTTACAATTGTTTCCTCCAAACCGAGGTTTGGATTCTTCGGAGCAACTATTTAGTGATCTATAACATACTTGACCTCCTTTTCAACACAAGAGACATATAAAAAACATATGCATATATTGACCCACAGTGGGATGACATCCATCAAAATGATATAGCATGGCAATTTACATATAAAGGTTAAAGGATAAAAAAAAAAACAATAAATAAATAAAAAAAATAAAAATAAAAAATAAAAATAAAAATAAAAATAAAAATAAAAATAAAAATAAAAATAAAAATAAAAATAAAAATAAAAATAAAAATAAAAATAAAAATAAAAATAAAAATAAAAATAAAAATAAAAATAAAAATAAAAATAAAAATAAAAATAAAAATAAAAATAAAAATAAAAATAAAAATAAAAATAAAAATAAAAATGAAACATTGGCAGTTTATGAAGATAAAGCGAGAGGAAAGTTTAGAGTAGTCAGTGTATGAAACAATCTCACGTGTAGCATGCACGCGTGTCTTATTTATACAGGATTAGAGTGCGGCAGATTGTTAGTTGCAGGATCAGGCAGTCGAAGCAGGCAGTCGATAGTATTATGTGGGCTGAATTGTTAAATCATTTTTTCGCATACACCTGTATGGTATACAATCCCGAATGTAGAGAAACACCACAATATCAAAAATATCAAACATATTATAAAACATATTATAGCGTAGGCAAAACAGTACCACTGTCTTCGCGCACACCACCACTCACATAATCCATGAGACGCAATATATAGACCACGGGTCTATCATATAATTCACGATGGTTTAGCATATAACCAAGTTATAAACCATATCTTGTCGATTCTTAATCAATAGGTCATGTTGTTTAGTTTTGTGTGATGATATTATATTCCGGAAGTGTGTGCGTGATCAAGGGGAGTTAATGCGTAGGGGAGGTAACTAGCTGGTTTTCTTAGTTAAATTTATTATCCTAATTACATTAATGGTGTTTCAAATAAATGCCTATCATATGATGTTATAACTAATTTCTAGATTATGTTACTTATCTATAGGTTACTGTGTAGTCTATTAAGAGGTACTAAAGGTGTATATATCAGGATGATTACCTTCTATTAAGAGGTGTCATATCTGAACATTCTATAAGAATAGTCAGACCTCCAAATCAATGTTCATTGTAAGTGTATACCACCCGCAGAACCTGGCAGGGTCCTATTATTATATATGACTCCCGGTAAGCTCTGGGTCATTGTATGTCTGAATCCTTGGCCAATTTGAATATCTCCAGGGTGGTCTGGAGATCAAATCTCTCATATAAAGACACCAGTCTGGCCATCAAGCAATACATAAACTCCCATCTCATATATAAATTAAATTAGATTTCTTATCTACAAATTAGAGTGGAGTCTATTAATAGGTACTAAAGGAGTTCATATCCTGATGATTACAATCTAATATGGAGTGCCACACCTGGACAATCTATAAGAAGAGTCGGACTTCATAATTAATTATATGTATATGGGTCTCACTACTAATAAGGGTCTTATTACTATTATGGGTCCTATACATATAATTAATTATGAAGTCCGACTCTTCTTATAGATTGTCCAGGTGTGGCACTCCATATTAGATTGTAATCATCATGATATGAACTCCTTTAGTACCTATTAATAGACTCCACTCTAATTTGTAGATAAGATACCTAATTTAATTTATATATGAGATAGAAGTTTATCTATTGCTTGATGGCCAGATTGGTGTCTTTATATGAGAGATTTGATCTCCAGTCCACCCTGGAGATATTCATATTGGCCAAGGATTCAGACATACAATGACCCAGAGCTTACCGGGAGTCATATATAATAATAGGACCCTGCCAGGTTCTGCGGATGGTATACACTTACTAAGAACATTGATTTGGAGGTCTGACTCTTCTTATAGAATGTTCAGATATGACACCCCTTAATAGAAGGTAATCATCCTGATATATACACCTTTAGTACTTCTTAACAGACTACACAGTAACCTATAGATAAGTAACATAATCTAGAAATTAGTTATAACAGCATATGATAGGCACTTATTTGAAACACGATTAGTGTAATTAGGATAATAAATCTAACTAAGAAACCAGCTAGTTACCTCCCCTACGCATTAACTCCCCTTGGTCACGCACACACTTCCGGAATATAATATCATCACACAAAACTAAACAACATGATCTATTGATTAAGAATCGACAAGATATGGTTTATAACTTGGTTATATGCTAAACCATCGTGGATTATATGATAGACCCGTGGTCTATATATTGCGTCTCATGGATTATGTGAGTGGTGGTGTGCGCGAAGACAGTGGTACTGTTTTGCCTACGCTATAATATGTTTTATAATATGTTTGATATTTTTGATATTGTGGTGTTTCTCTACATTCGGGATTGTATACCATACAGGTGTATGCGAAAAAATGATTTAACAATTCAGCCCACATAATACTATCGATTGCCTGCTTCAACTGCCTGATCCTGCAACTAACAATCTGCCGCACTCTAATCCTGTATAAATAAGACACGCGTGCATGCTACACGTGAGATTGTTTCATACACTGATTACTCTAAACTTTCCTCTCGCTTTATCTTCATAAACTGCCAATGTTTCATTTTTATTTTTATTTTTATTTTTATTTTTATTTTTATTTCTATTTTTATTTTTATTTTTATTTTTATTTTTATTTTTATTTTTATTTTTATTTTTATCCTTTAACCTTTATATGTAAATTGCCATGCTATATCATTTTGATGGATGTCATCCCACTGTGGGTCAATATATTGCATATGTTTTTTATATGTCTCTTGTGTTGAAAAGGAGGTCAAGTATGTTATAGATCACTAAATAGTTGCTCCGAAGAATCCAAATCTCGGTTTGGAGGAAACAATTGTAAGCAAATAAATGATTTAAACTGAACTTTGATTATTGTAATCTCTCTCTCTCTCTATATATATATATTTATATATATATATGTATATATATATATATATATATATATATGTATATATATTTATATATGTATATATATTTTATATATATTATATATGTATATATATATATATATATATATATATATATATATATATATATATATATATATATATATATATTTTATATATATTATATATGTATATATATATATATATATATATATATATATATATATATATATATATATTTTATATATATTATATATGTATATATATATATATATATATATATATATATATATATATATATATATATGTATATATATTTTATATATATTATATATGTATATATATATATATATATATATATATATATATATATATATATATATATATATATATATATATATATAATCTTGAAGTATTATTCGTTTATCGTGGTTCATAATTTTATTACAGTTTGGAGGAGTTTAGTTCTATAAAATATACAAAATAGATTTGAAAATTCTATAATAGTTCATTTTAAAAGCGCATGATAATTTTCTCTGTAACTATTAATTAATTGCTTCTTACAATTAATTAATATCAAGAGAAGACATTTACAATGACTAGAGCCGAAACTAAATCACTACGGTACTTAGCACGATAGCAAAAATCTATATTTTTATTCACGAGGTAAATTTAATTGCATTTGCTTTTACCGACAGCATTGTACATAAATGGATTATCTCTTAATTAAATTATATTAGATAATATGAATATTCAATTTTTACTTTTTAATTAATTTTATTTTGTAATTATTCTTTCTTAATCTTAAACTTCCCACTTATTCTTCACTTCTTCAAAATCTTTAGATTAGAAGGCAATGTTTTTTGCTGTTGTCGTTGTTGTTGCTGTAACTTCTTTGCTCCATGTTATATCTGGTAGAGTACATGAGATCACAGACTTTCCATCTGTGACCAGAGTACATGATATCACAAACTTTCCAGCCGTGACCAGAGTACATGAGATCACAGACTTTCCAGCCGTGACCAGAGTACATGAGATCACAGACTTTCCATCTGTGACCAGAGTACATGAGATCACAGAATTTCCATCTGTGACCAGAGTACATGAGATCACAGACTTTCCATCTGTGATCAGAGTACATGAGATCACAGACTTTCCATCTGTGATCAGAGTACATGAGATCACAGACTTTCCATCTGTGACCAGAGTACATGAGATCACAGACTTTCCAGCCGTGACCAGAGTACATGGGATTACAGACTTTCCAGCCGTGACCAGAGTACATGAGATCACAGAGTTTCCATCTGTGACCAGAGTACATGAGATCACAGACTTTCCATCTGTGACCAGAGTACATGAGATCACAGACTTTCCAGCCGTGACCAGAGTACATGAGATCACAGATTTTCCAGCCGTGACCAGAGTACATGAGATCACAGACTTTCCATCTGTGACCAGAGTACATGAGATCACAGACTTTCCATCTGTGACCAGAGTACATGAGATCACAGACTTTCCATCTGTGACCAGAGTACATGAGATCACAGACTTTCCATCTGTGACCAGAGTACATGAGATCACAGACTTTCCAGCCGTGACTAGAGTACATGAGATCACAGACTTTCCAGCCGTGACCAGAGTACATGGGATCACAGACTTTCCAGCCGTGACCAGAGTACATGAGATCACAGACTTTCCAGCCGTGACCAGAGTACATGAGATCACAGACTTTCCATCTGTGACCAGAGTACATGAGATCACAGACTTTCCATCTGTGACCAGAGTACATGACATCACAGACTTTCCAGCCGTGACCAGAGTACATGAGATCACAGACTTTCCATCTGTGACCAGAGTACATGAGATCACAGACTTTCCATCTGTGACCAGAGTACATGGGATCACAGATTTTCCATCTGTGACCAGAGTACATGGGGTTACAGACTTTCCAGCCGTGACCAGAGTACATGGGATCACAGACTTTCCAGCCGTGACCAGAGTACATGGGATCACAGACTTTCCAGCCGTGACCAGAGTACATGAGATCACAGACTTTCCAGCCGTGACCAGAGTACATGGGATCACAGACTTTCCAGCCGTGACCAGAGTACATGGGATTACAGACTTTCCAGCCGTGACCAGAGTACATGGGATCACAGACTTTCCAGCCGTGACCAGAGTACATGGGATCACAGACTTTCCAGCCGTGACCAGAGTACATGGGATCACAGACTTTCCAACCGTGACCATTTTTTTCATTTTTTATTTTTTTTCCAGAGCAAACTTATCTAAGATGTACATTTGATGTCCATCTATTTTTAAGGTGTCATATGGCTGCTATTTTCAGCATGTAGAGCAGCTATACAGAAGTCCATCTCACAACCAAATCAATGCATCACTAATGTCGCGTCTCAGAAACAGCCCATCCATCATCCAATGACTCTCCCTGCGGCTCTAAACCAGCAGGGTCATAACGACCTGACTGCTCCTTGACAGTGTAGTTAGGGGCTCTAACCCTAGTGTTGTTAATTATATTCTCCGTATCTTTTAAATGGCTGATAATACCTTTCCGGCGCCACTCGAGTAAGGTAATCATTTAACCCATAAATGGGGCCCTAACAAATGCTACTACTCCGGGCCAGAGCAGACCTGGGAGTGATAATAACTAAGGGGTAACTCCACATCCCCCACAGCTCCTGAACTCCCGAACTGGAGCCTTGCCACTGGATGCAGTTTAATGTCACTAGAATCTTTTTCAACACGCTAACGCGCATGTGTATGTATGTGTGCGCGTATGTATGTGCATATGCATACATTTATAAGGACATCACTAATTTTGTTAAGAAAAGGACCCAAACAAAACAACTTCCATTTTGATCAGTTCAAAGCCTGTTTGAGGTTTGGTATTATAAACGGAAATTGTTTGTTTAGGAATCAATTCACGGAATGTTTAACAATATAGTTTCATAGTTTTGTTGAAATAGAAAGAGCAGCATTCATTATCCTTACAAACCCTAAGGTGGTGGATTGGCAGAATCGGTAGAGCGTCGATAGAGTTACGGTCCTTTATGTTCTGAGTTCAAATACTGCCGAGGTTAACTTTGCATTTCATCCTTACAGGGTTGATAACATAAAGTACCTGTAACGCACTGAAGTCAATTTAATCGACTTTCCCCTTCCCAAAATTGTTGGCCTTTTGCCTCAACCAGAAACCATTACCTTTACAAACCATCAACAGATATAAACGTTGTTGTAGTGGAAACTGAGGTCTACAGGAGTAATATACATGCATTCCTCAGAAACAATCGGTGAGATGGATCAAGGATATCGAGACGAGAAACGGGTGCTGACATAACAACTACCTATTATCAATATATCGATATACCATGATCAATCAACCTTCTGAAACGATCGTAAAACAATGAACTAGTTAAGAACCCATCTTCGATTTTTGTTATATTTTCATTGTTCAATACACATATAAATATATGTATAAACATACACATATTTATAAATGACTGTACCTTGAGTAGAATCTTCGATGGAACCTTATACGTCGAGTACCAACATTATACTCACTGCATAATCTCGTTGACACCGCTTCTTCAAAACTGTATTGAACCCTAACAACATTATAGGTCCTACCATAAACAGATGAATACAAGTAGAATATATATATATATATATATATATATATATATATATATATATATATATATATATATATATACACATTAACAAGCGTAAAGTGAACTCCTGTACTCGTTTACAATCAAACATTAATATAGACATACACATACACACTCACATATCCTTACACTCAAATACAGACACCCTGACACACATACATATACACACACCCTTGCACACACACTCACGTATATATATATAAATATATAATATATATATATATATAGATATAGTTTTGCGAGGCTTTTGATATGAAATCGTGTATCGAAACAAATATTGTTATAGTTGGGGAGGGTCATATTTGTGTAATAATATTGCCAGAAATATGCCAAAAGATGGCGTAAGCATGCAATGCAACGGGAGGAAACATAATAGCAAGACTGACGATGTTGCAGATGTGCAACGAAAGAACTTTGATATACTATATATATGTGTTTGTGTCTATATTGTATCTGTATTTTTGACCGTTGGTCAGTTAATGGCAACATTGAGGACCGAATAAATTAAATTAACCGATATAAAAGACACAGAAGCGAAATCCAAACAAACAGTGAGTGTGTTCTGTTATTATTTCTGGCAATATTATTACACAAATATGACCCTCCCCAAGTATAAATATATATATATATATATATATATATATATATATATATAGAGAGAGCAAACATCACGGACGCTCTATCTCAAAATTATTTTTGAAAAGCATTAGAAATGCGCAACCGGTAAAACTTGAAACCAAAACTGAATAATAACCAATACTATTACTAATTTTCACTTATTCCTAATTAAACTATTTTTCACTGTGAACAATTTGTCAGCATTTTCTTTTCCGTTTACCAATATATATATATATATATATATATATATATTTATTAAAATAACAGATTAAAGTTTAAGCAAAGAATCGCTGCTTTCACCCTTAACGGGATCTTCTGAAACTAACAAAGTCAATCTGTTTATCTTCGTTTTTTCCGTTCATTGCCAGAGAACGTCTCTATGAACCACCTAAGAGAACATTAGTCTACGACCTCTTTTATACCATAAACGTGGTTCTGTCTTTGCGCGTAATTGTTTTTCACCGCTCCTATTAATGACGTATTATATTCGTTTTTTCCCGTTCTTTGCCAGGGAACGTTTCCACGAACCAAAGTATCGTCTTCCTGTCTTCCTCCGATTGCAACGTTTTTTGAAATATTCACTTCTGCGTTTACAGATTGACTTTGTTAGTTTCAGAAGATCCTGTTAAGGGTGAAAGCAGCGATTCTTTGCTTAAACTTTAATCTGTTATTTTAATAAATATTTGCTCTACGGTTCTTATATATTTGATATATATTTATCCTTATCGAGCCCTCTTTGGATTTTAGTCTTCAAATTTATTATTATTACTATATATATATATATATATATATATATATATATATATATATATATATATATATATATATATACATATGTATATATACGTATGTCCCATACGTATATATATATATATATATATATATATATACGTATGTCTCAAGGCTCTGATACCATCAACACCATAAACACAGAGCTGGCATATCTAAGAATTGACTAACAGCCTGATGAGGTCATAGCCATTCAATGGCTATCATCGAAATATATATACAAGTAAATAAAGGATTATGAGTTCATGCAATTGACTTATGTTTCGTCACTATATACGTATATATATATATATATATATATATATATATATATATATATATATATATATATATATATATATATACGTTATTCCGGGTTGAATCGGAGGTAACCACAGTAAGTAAGGTACTCAATACATAGCAGAGTATAAAGGTTTTAATATAGATGAGATTCTACAGGACTAGAACTGTTTCATTCATTAGAAATCATCAGGAATCTGATGATTTCTAATGAATGAAACAGTTCTAGTCCTGTAGAATCTCATCTATATTAAAACCTTTATATATATATATATATATATATATATATATATATTTCGTTTCTGAATTTATTTAGTAAGATTCTTTATCTGAAAACGTGTGTTGAGACCGATATTGTTATACTTTGGGAGGGTCATGTTGCCAATAAGAAAGACACGCACCAGTTGCTTTCACTTCAATTTACAAAGGCAATAAACATAAATGAACTCCAACCAAAATTAAATAGAAAACATGAATGGAACAACAACATCACAACTTACAATTAAGGACAAAATGAAAACACACACGCACATAGAACAAACAACCAACCAGTAACATGTAAATAAACAAATAAATAAACAAATATAAACACACACAGACACCCGGATGTAACACATGCGCAAACTAAGCACACAACACACACAAAAACAGGATGGCGTAGGACAGAACAAAGGAGAGGCACAAAAACAAAGAAAAGAATCTCCAGTCACTGAAGAGGTCACAGAATGTGTGACGAAAGAACTTTGACAATATATAAACAATCATTTCGTTGTGGAACCAACCAACCAACCGGAAATTTATAAATTCCTAAATTTATAAATTTATTATAATAAATTGAAGTGAAAGCAACTGGTGCGTGTGTTTCTTATTGGCAACATGACCCTCCCAAAGTATAACAATATATATATATATATATATATATATATATATATATATACATATATATATATATATATGCAAATATGATAATAAGGGCGCTGCGGAGTTGCAAATGGGTTACATATGAAAAAAGTTTGTCCTTCATCAATGATCTTCCAACTATCATAGGCATTTCATCGCTTTAAAGACCATATACCTCCGGTTGGTGCGAGCAAGGGCTAAAAAAAGTCGTTGGGACACGTAAATAAAGGGGACGCGAGGGTAAACAAACAAAATGGTGAGGCAACAGAAAGTGAGGAAAGGAGACAAGTCCCAGATTTCTATGAATTTAAGTTCGGTGAAATCGTGAACGAGAGAATAAAGACCATCAAACCTGGTTGAAATGTGAGCAAGGAAGGAATTTCGCACAGGTCTAACGGGAGGAAGAAGGAGTCTGGTCTGCGAATTCGGTAAACATAAGTTCTGTGAAATCGTGGACGAGAGAGAAAAAAAATTCCGACCAGCTTGGCCGAGAATGTGAGAGAAAAGAGTTACTCACAGGTCAAATGGGAAGAAAGAGGAGGAGGAGGAGGAGAGGTAGTGACAGAGAATGAGTGAGTGAAGGGTGAGGTGAGGAAGAGGCTAACAGAGAGAGAGACTGCTAGAAAGGGTAAAAATAGATAGAACGAAAAAGACGGGGTAGCAGCAGAGGAAAAAATATGTGTAAATATGATAATAAGGGCGCTGCGGAGTTGCAAATGGGTTACATATGAAAAAAGTTTGTCCTTCATCAGTGATCTTCCAACTATCATAGGCATTTCATCGCTTTAAAGACCATATATCTCCGGTTGGTGCGATATATATATATATATATATATATATATATATATATATATATATATATATATATATATATTGTTATACTTTGGGAGGGTCATGGTTAAAATCTGCACTGGGTAATTGCTGGCCTTGTGCCAAAAGTAGAAACAATTATTACATAAGTTTATTAGTATGTTAGGTAATTTTTGTGGAAACATCTATCCAGATGTACAGCACAGGCCGATTTATTGTAAATATTGTTGGATGTGTAACGAAAATAACTAAAGGAGTATATAAGGTTCTGACAGCAATGATGCTGGATGAGACATGTTTAGGTTGAAATGATGATCTCACAGTTTACAGCCACATACTTTCTCATCCAAGTTTATAACCTCTCTCCAATTATTTTATTTTACAACGACGCTAAATATTCATTCTTTATACACATATATATATAAAGAATAAATATATACACACACATACTATACATACTATATATATATATATATATATATATATATATATATATATATATATATATATATATATATATATATATATATATAATATAAGATCAAAAGATGGCTAAACGAGTTCCATATATTTTATTATGCGCATTTCAAAAACAAATATAATCATAGGATGATATTTGCGTTCTCATCAGATAAAATAGGGAGACATGATATGAAGCTTAAAAAACACTTGCGAGCAGTGAATTGTTAAATCGCAAGTGTTTTTTAACCTTCATATCATGTATCCCTATTTTATCTGATGAGAAGGCAAATATCATCCCATGATGATATTTGTTTTTGAAATGCGCATAATAAAATATATGGAACTCTTTTAACCATCTTTTGATCTTATATTATTTATACTCCAGTCCTATAAACTGTAGAGTGGTACTTCTCCGATATTTACATTGCTTTATTGTGCTACAATAAAACTCACATCCTACATATATATATATATAACGAAGGAGGTGTGGTAAGGAACCAGATGGACCTTAATGCACCAGAGTACTCAATACTTAGGGTAGTAGAGTGGGTTATAGGAAAATGTTTGACCCCGACGGCAGAGCTCGATATATATATATATATATATATATATATATATATATATATTATTATTATTATGTAATAAACAACATAAGGCAATTATTCCATTTACCAGTGGTTTCTTAAAAGCAAAAGGTTTTGCTTTCAATCCTCAGAATGAAAAATCCTGGTTTGTTTATTGAATATGGATTCAATAAACAAACCAGGATTTTTCATTCTGAGGATTGAAAGCAAAACCTTTTGCTTTTAAGAAACCACTGGTAAATGGAATAATTGCCTTATGTTGTTTATTACATAATAATAATAATTAAGCTCTGTTGCTTACATAGAGCACTCTTTTTTCCTGGACTTTTCCGATGGAATTACTTCATTTATATATATATATATATATATATATATATATATATATATATATATATATATATATATATATATATATTTCGTTTCTGAATTTGTTTAGCAAGATTCTTTATCTGAAATCGTGTGTTGAAACCGATATTGTTATACTTTGGGAGGGTCATGTTGCCAATAAGAAACACACGCACCAGTTGCTTTCACTTCAATTTAATTTATTATATATTTATAAATTTACAAATTTATAAATTTCTGGTTGGTTGGTTGGTTCCACAACCAGATAGTTGTTTATATATATATAGTCATAGTTCTTTCGTCACACACTCTGTGACCTCTTCAGTGACTGGGGATTTCTTTCTTCGTTTCTGTGCCTTTCCTTTCTTCTATCCTACGCCATTTTGTTTGTGTGTGGGTTGCGTGCTCAGTTTGCGCATGCGCGCGCCACATCCGGGTGTCTGTGTGTGTTTGTGTTCATTTTTCCATTTTTCTATTTATATTTTTCTATTTGTTTGTTTATTTATTTATTTATTGTTGGTTGGTTGTTTGTTCTATGTGTGTGTGTGTTTTCATTTTGTGTGTGTTTTCAATTGTAAGTTGTTTGTTCTATGTGTGTGTGTGTTTTTATTTTGTTCTTAATTGTAAGTTGTGATGTTGCTGTTCCACTCATATTTTCTATTTAATTTTGGTTTTAATTCTTTTATGCTTACTGCCTCTGTAATTTGCCTAAACATTGCGTCTTTCTTGTGTGTGGATTCTATTTTTATTTCTATGCTCTCTAATTTACCCCTGTGTTCTATCTTAGCATGTTGGTAGAGCACAGATGATTCTTTATTATCCCCAGTCACTGAAGAGGTCACAGAGTCTGTGACGAAAGAACTATGACTATATATATATAAACAACTATCTGGTTGTGGAACCAACCAACCAACCAGAAATTTATAAATTTGTAAATTTATAAATATATAATAAATTAAATTGAAGTGAAAGCAACTGGTGCGTGTGTTTCTTATTGGCAACATGACCCTCCCAAAGTATAACAATATCGGTTTCAACACACGATTTCAGATAAAGAATCTTGCTAAACAAATTCAGAAACGAAATATCGTAAGCCTTAGCCAGGCTAACAAGATACTGAAAACCACCATGTTCTGTTGTCTACGAAAAACCATAACATCTCGACAACTACGCTTCATAAAACTGTGCACCACTTCTAGAATCTACACCAACACCATCAATACCGACGTTAGAAGATTACAACTCACCAAAAAACAAGCAGATAGGCTAAAACGAACTTTAATTCTAATCATAAAAAAGAAGATCTATAGAGAATTAAGTCATCAAGAAAAACTAAAGCGTAACCTAATACAAGAAATATCTAAAATCACCACACCAGCAGAAAAACTAACATTTATAAGCCTTATACGCCCCGAAGAACAATACATTACTCAAGAATGTAATAAGCACTTTAACAGAAAATTAAAGTGGCTTAAACAGGCAAAGCTAAATCGGGATACTATAGAGTATACCAATAGATATCCCGACAAAATTGACGGTATCAACATGGCCGACACCTCATTATCTGAAGAGTTCAACAATGAAAATACCAACATTTATGGAAACACGGAAATAGATAATAATAAAATGTCTGTGTTACGTCTGCCACCCAAATTTGCGACATTCAAGAAGGTAAATATGATTAGTTGTCTGTCAGAAATAGAAAAATCATTTACGAAACTACGCTGGAGCATCAAAAACAAAAACAAAAGCAACAATATACGCACACACATATACAACACACATCCCAACAACAACAGACACACAGACACAAACAACAATAACAACAACAATAGCAACATACCCAGATACAACAACAACAATAGCAACATACCCAGATACAACAACAGACACGCAGACACAAACATCAATAACAACACACACGGAGACAACAATAACAACAACACACACATCAACAACAACAACAATAGCAACATACCCAGATACAACAACAACAGACACGCAAACACAAACAACAATAACAACACACACAACAACGATAACACACACACACACGGAGACAACAACAACACACATCAACAACAACACACATCAACAACAACAACACACACGCATTCAATGCCTCTCACCACCACCACAATCTTAACAAACACACAGACACAGAAAACAAGTAATGACAGTAGCGCAGAAATCAGAGAAATAAGAGAAAGTAATAGGATTAAAAGGAAAAGGAGATGGGAGACTAAGGACAAATAGAATAACCAAGACGAACACACAGACACACAAAATAGGGTAGATAACAACATTGAGCCAGTGGAAAGAGACAGGAGTAATTATGAGAGACATAGAAACAACCATGAAGCTGAGGCTGCTGCTGTTGGTGGAAATAGAAACAACACAACTAACAATAACAATAGCACTAGTACACATAAAGCAGCAGCCTGGAACTCTCCGTTTTATAACCCCTCCGATAAATCATTCGACCTACGACGAGTCCACGCCACGACTTTGCCATTTAACAAACGCACGCAGTTGCCGTCGCAGGTCGATGAACAAACAGAAGCACAATTTAGTATAGCTAAATCCGAACTTAGAAATATTATAGAACAGTATAGCAAGAAGCATAATAGAATAGAGGCCCAGCAACTGGGAGAAGAATCTGCAAATGGCTTGCGTAAGCTCATGCAGCGCTCACGTAATGGAGAGATAGCATGCTTTCCAACAGACAAGTCTGGCAGAATGTCGGTTGACAGCCTGCCAAACTACATCCAGGCAATGCAACCCCACATCACTAACACAAGAGAGGTAACACCACAGGAGCATGAGGATAGAGAAAAAACCCTCAATGCCCATATGGTGATGTGGACAAATATAATGCAGCCCAACAAAAGGACTGCCAACAACTTCCAGGCCTGGAACAATGACGTGCCGGCGTTGTATGGGCTTCGAAAAGACCATAAAACGGGCTGGGACCCTGTCGTGGGACCACCAACACGGCCAGTCTGTGGGGCTAACATTGCTAGTAACTACAGACTGTCCTACTTCCTCTCCCTGATCATACGCCCCATCATTGAGATGTCCCCAGATGTGTGTGACAGCACGGAGGACCTCCTCAGCAGAATCGGCGCGGGTAACCGATCTGGGGACCTAACAAACTGCATAATAGGCAGTATGGATGTTGTGTCCCTGTATCCATCTATTGACGTGGATTTTGCTGTGGAGAAATGCGTCGAAATGATCGGCGAGAGCAAGGTTGAGTTCCGTGGGATTGATACCAGTGAGCTGGGACTTCTACTTAAGCTTACCCATAGTAATAGTTACCTAGACACTTATGACCTTAGCAACCTGTGCCCTACAAGACCAGCAAGAGGCAGACCACCTACCATTACCTCAATGGCCAAGAAAACCCACACAGATAGATGGAACGGGTGGACCAGAGCCATACGGACACCCGAAAACCACGATGAACTGAAGAAAATGATTGCACATGCGGTAGGGGCCAGCATAAAATTAACCCTTAAGGAACATATGTTCAAATTTAATGGTAAAACATATGCCCAAGAGGAAGGAGCAGCCATTGGTGTTAGCATTGCAGGCGACATAGCTAACTTATTCATGGTATGGTGGGACAGTAGACTTAAACAAAAACTTAATGAACAATTAGAAGACAGCTTAACCCTGATAATGTACTCCCGCTACGTAGATGATATAAACATCGTAGTTAAGACACCCCCACTAAAGAACAGTCAGGAACTAGAGAAAAACACAATGGAAAGCATCCAGCAAATAGCAAACTCCATCCACCAGAGCATTAGAGTTACTATAGACTACCCAAGTAGACACCCCAACCATCGATTACCTGTACTAGACACAGAGCTCTGGTTAGATACAATTAACAACCAAAAACAAATCCTCCATTCCCATTATGCCAAACCCATGACTTCCAAACATCTGATCCACCGAAACTCGGCCATTTCGCACCATACCAAAATCAACATACTGATTGCGGATTTGGTACGGGTGATGAGAAATGTGTCCCGCATGTGCAACCCCGAAGAACTAGAGAGACACATACAACATTTCATCCACCGTATGCAGTTCTCTGGCTACAATCAGAGAGATAGAATCAGAGTGTATAAAGGAGCCAGAACCAAATGGGAAAAAATGGGAAATAATGACATAAATGGGACCTGCCCCTTGTATAGGAGCAAATTTTGGAATAGAATAGAAAGAACTAAGAACAAGGCCAATAGAATAAACTCATGGTATGATAGCAATAAATACCAGAGTGTAATGTTCATCAATACAACCCCTAGAGGCGAACTAGCCTACAAATTTAGAAGGGCCCTAAAGAAACATAATCTCAATATTAAGATAGTAGAAAGACCTGGTACCTCCGTAAAAACACTTATTAGCAAGACATACCCGTTCCAAAGACCCTCATGTATAGATAAGAAATGTATAACCTGTAAAATAAGCCCCCATATTAACTGTAAAACTAGAAATGTAGTATATAGCATAAGATGTACTGAAGGACAATGTAGAAACAAAAATATAGTGTACATAGGTGAGACAGCTCGTAGTATAGGGGAACGAATAAATGAACACTGGCGAGACCTCCAAGATAATAAAGAATCATCTGTGCTCTACCAACATGCTAAGATAGAACACAGGGGTAAATTAGAGAGCATAGAAATAAAAATAGAATCCACACACAAGAAAGACGCAATGTTTAGGCAAATTACAGAGGCAGTAAGCATAAAAGAATTAAAACCAAAATTAAATAGAAAATATGAGTGGAACAGCAACATCACAACTTACAATTAAGGACAAAATGAAAACACACACACACATAGAACAAACAACTTACAATTGAAAACACACACAAAATGAAAACACACACATAGAACAAACAACCAACCAACAATAAATAAATAAATAAACAAACAAATAGAAAAATATAAATAGAAAAATAGAAAAATGAACACAAACACACACAGACACCCGGATGTGGCGCATGCGCAAACTGAGCACGCAACCCACACACAAACAAAATGGCGTAGGATAGAAGAAAGGAAAGGCACAGAAACGAAGAAAGAAATCCCCAGTCACTGAAGAGGTCACAGAGTGTGTGACGAAAGAACTATGACTATATATATATAAACAACTATCTGGTTGTGGAACCAACCAACCAACCAGAAATTTATAAATTTGTAAATTTATAAATATATAATAAATTAAATTGAAGTGAAAGCAACTGGTGCGTGTGTTTCTTATTGGCAACATGACCCTCCCAAAGTATAACAATATATATATATATATATATATAAGCATACAAATAGAATGAGAATAAGAAGAAAGCAAGAACAGGGGGGGGGGTTCCTCATCAGTTGTCTACTGAGGGTCTCGGATATTTCAATGCTTTACAGACAATATACCTACCGCCCAGAGCGTTCAATAACCAGGTAAGTTATTTGGAAAACGGAGGAGGGAGGGAAATAAAATAGAAGGGAAAAGGTGAAAAGGCAACGGTGGAACACAATTTAACTATTTTAAATTTTGATGGCATCACTAAGAAGATGAAATAAAAGCTAAGTTAACAATATGGATCGACAGCATGAGGCAGTCGATACGATTAATGTTTAAAACGATATCCAATCTTCGCTGTTTATTAACCTGAACTAGAAATCAATAAAGAATTTCAATATCTGCTGCTAATATAACAAAATAGTATTTAATTACATTTTAACTTTAAAAAAAAAGGTGAGAAATGTTGTTTAATATACCCAGCTCTTATTGTTGGTAGTCAGTGAGTAAGAGGTTAGCTCCTGGTAACTAGGACCGTGTTGTTGGTAGTCAGAGAGTTAGAGGTTAGCTCCAGGTAACTAGGACCGTGTTGTTGGTAGACAGTGAGTAAGAGGTTATCACCTGGTAACTAGGACCGTGTTGTTGGTAGTCAGTGAGTTAGAGGTTAGCTCCTGGTAACTAGGACCGTGTTGTTGGTAGTCAGTGAGTAAGAGGTTAGCTCCTGGTAACTAGGACCGTGTTGTTGGTAGTTAGTGAGTAAGAGGTTATCACCTGGTAACTAGGACCGTGTTGTTGGTAGACAGTGAGTAAGAGGTTATCACCTGGTAACTAGGACCGTGTTGTTGTAGTCAGTGAGTAAGAGGTTAGCTCCAGGTAACTAGGACCGTGTTGTTGGTAGTTAGTGAGTAAGAGGTTATCACCTGGTAACTAGGACCGTGTTGTTGGTAGACAGTGAGTAAGAGGTTATCACCTGGTAACTAGGACCGTGTTGTTGGTAGTCAGTGAGTAAGAGGTAATCACCTGGTAACTAGGACCGTGTTGTTGGTAGACAGTGAGTAAGAGGTTAGCTCCTGGTAACTAGGACCGTGTTGTTGGTAGTCAGTGAGCAAGAGGTTATCACCTGGTAACTAGGACCGTGTTGTTGGTAGTCAGTGAGTTAGAGGTTAGCTCCAGGTAACTAGGACCGTGTTGTTGGTAGACAGTGAGTAAGAGGTTATCACCTGGTAACTAGGACCGTGTTTTTGGTAGTCAGTGAGTTAGAGGTTAGCTCCAGGTAACTAGGACCGTGTTGTTGGTAGACAGTGAGTAAGAGGTTATCACCTGGTAACTAGGACCGTGTTGTTGGTAGACAGTGAGTAAGAGGTTATCACCTGGTAACTAGGACCGTGATGTTGGTAGTCAGTGAGTAAGAGGTTATCACCTGGTAACTAGGACCGTGTTGTTGGTAGTCAGTGAGTTAGAGGTTAGCTCCAGGTAACTAGGACCGTGTTGTTGGTAGACAGTGAGTAAGAGGTTATCACCTGGTAACTAGGACCGTGTTTTTGGTAGTCAGTGAGTTAGAGGTTAGCTCCAGGTAACTAGGACCGTGTTGTTGGTAGACAGTGAGTAAGAGGTTATCACCTGGTAACTAGGACCGTGTTGTTGGTAGACAGTGAGTAAGAGGTTATCACCTGGTAACTAGGACCGTGATGTTGGTAGTCAGTGAGTAAGAGGTTATCACCTGGTAACTAGGACCGTGTTGTTGGTAGTCAGTGAGTAAGAGGTTATCACCTGGTAACTAGGACGGTGTTGTTGGTAGACAGTGAGTAAGAGGTTATCACCTGGTAACTAGGACCGTGATGTTGGTAGTCAGTGAGTAAGAGGTTATCACCTGGTAACTAGGACCGTGTTGTTGGTTGTCAGTGAGTAAGAGGTTATCACCTGGTAACTAGGACCGTGTTGTTGGTAGTCAGTGAGTAAGAGGTTATCACCTGGTAACTAGGACCGTGTTGTTGGTAGTCAGTGAGTAAGAGGTTATCACCTGGTAACTAGGACCGTGTTGTTGGTAGTCAGTGAGTAAGAGGTTATCACCTGGTAACTAGGACCGTGTTGTTGGTAGTCAGTGAGTAAGAGGTTATCACCTGGTAACTAGGACCGTGTTGTTGGTAGTCAGTGAGTAAGAGGTTATCACCTGGTAACTAGGACCGTGTTGTTGGTAGTCAGTGAGTTAGAGGTTAGCTCCTGGTAACTAGGACCGTGTTGTTGGTAGTCAGTGGTTAAGAGGTTAGCTCCAGGTAACTAGGACCGTGTTGTTGGTAGTCAGTGAGTAAGAGGTTATCACCTGGTAACTAGGACCGTGTTGTTGGTAGTCAGTGAGTAAGAGGTTATCACCTGGTAACTAGGACCGTGTTGTTGGTAGTCAGTGAGTAAGAGGTTATCACCTGGTAACTAGGACCGTTTTGTTGGTAGTCAGTGAGTAAGAGGTTATCACCTGGTAACTAGGACCGTGTTGTTGGTAGTCAGTGAGTAAGAGGTTAGCTCCAGGTAACTAGGACCGTGTTGTTGGTAGTCAGTGAGTAAGAGGTTATCACCTGGTAACTAGGACCGTGTTGTTGGTAGTCAGTGAGTAAGAGGTTATCACCTGGTAACTAGGACCGTGTTGTTGGTAGTCAGTGAGTAAGAGGTTAGCTCCAGGTAACTAGGACCGTGTTGTTGGTAGTCAGTGAGTAAGAGGTTATCACCTGGTAACTAGGACCGTGTTGTTGGTAGTCAGTGAGTTAGAGGTTATCACCTGGTAACTAGGACCGTGTTGTTGGTAGTCAGTGATTAAGAGGTTATCACCTGGTAACTAGGACCGTGTTGTTGGTAGTCAGTGAGTTAGAGGTTATCACCTGGTAACTAGGACCGTGTTGTTGGTAGTCAGTGAGTTAGAGGTTAGCTCCTGGTAACTAGGACCGTGTTGTTGGTAGTCAGTGAGTAAGAGGTTATCACCTGGTAACTAGGACCGTGTTGTTGGTAGTCAGTGAGTAAGAGGTTATCACCTGGTAACTAGGACCGTGTTGTTGGTAGACAGTGAGTAAGAGGTTATCACCAGGTAACTAGGACCGTGTTGTTGGTAGTCAGTGAGTAAGAGGTTATCACCAGGTAACTAGGACCGTGTTGTTGGTAGTCAGTGAGTAAGAGGTTATCACCTGGTAACTAGGACCGTGTTGTTGGTAGTCAGTGAGTAAGAGGTTATCACCTGGTAACTAGGACCGTGTTGTTGGTAGTCAGTGAGTAAGAGGTTATCACCTGGTAACTAGGACCGTGTTGTTGGTAGTCAGTGAGTAAGAGGTTAGTTCCTGGTAACTAGGACCGTGTTGTTGGTAGTCAGTGAGTTAGAGGTTAGCTCCTGGTAACTAGGACCGTGTTGTTGGTAGTCAGTGAGTAAGAGGTTATCACCAGGTAACTAGGACCGTGTTGTTGGTAGTCAGTGAGTAAGAGGTTATCACCTGGTAACTAGGACCGTGTTGTTGGTAGTCAGTGAGTAAGAGGTTAGCTCCAGGTAACTAGGACCGTGTTGTTGGTAGTCAGTGAGTAAGAGGTTATCACCTGGTAACTAGGACCGTGTTGTTGGTAGTCAGTGAGTAAGAGGTTATCACCTGGTAACTAGGACCGTGTTGTTGGTAGTCAGTGAGTAAGAGGTTATCACCTGGTAACTAGGACCGTGTTGTTGGTAGTCAGTGAGTAAGAGGTTATCACCTGGTAACTAGGACCGTGTTGTTGGTAGTCAGTGAGTAAGATGTTATCACCTGGTAACTAGGACCGTGTTGTTGGTAGTCAGTGAGTAAGAGGTTATCACCTGGTAACTAGGACCGTGTTGTTGGTAGTCAGTGAGTAAGAGGTTATCACCTGGTAACTAGGTCCGTGTTGTTGGTAGTCAGTGAGTTAGAGGTTAGCTCCTGGTAACTAGGACCGTGTTGTTGGTAGTCAGTGGTTAAGAGGTTAGCTCCAGGTAACTAGGACCGTGTTGTTGGTAGTCAGTGAGTAAGAGGTTATCACCTGGTAACTAGGACCGTGTTGTTGGTAGTCAGTGAGTAAGAGGTTATCACCTGGTAACTAGGACCGTGTTGTTGGTAGTCAGTGAGTAAGAGGTTATCACCTGGTAACTAGGACCGTTTTGTTGGTAGTCAGTGAGTAAGAGGTTATCACCTGGTAACTAGGACCGTGTTGTTGGTAGTCAGTGAGTAAGAGGTTAGCTCCAGGTAACTAGGACCGTGTTGTTGGTAGTCAGTGAGTAAGAGGTTATCACCTGGTAACTAGGACCGTGTTGTTGGTAGTCAGTGAGTAAGAGGTTATCACCTGGTAACTAGGACCGTGTTGTTGGTAGTCAGTGAGTAAGAGGTTAGCTCCAGGTAACTAGGACCGTGTTGTTGGTAGTCAGTGAGTAAGAGGTTATCACCTGGTAGCTAGGACCGTGTTGTTGGTAGTCAGTGAGTTAGAGGTTATCACCTGGTAACTAGGACCGTGTTGTTGGTTGTCAGTGAGTAAGAGGTTATCACCTGGTAACTAGGACCGTGTTGTTGGTAGTCAGTGAGTTAGAGGTTATCACCTGGTAACTAGGACCGTGTTGTTGGTAGTCAGTGAGTAAGAGGTTATCACCTGGTAACTAGGACCGTGTTGTTGGTAGTCAGTGAGTTAGAGGTTATCACCAGGTAACTAGGACCGTGTTGTTGGTAGTCAGTGAGTAAGAGGTTATCACCTGGTAACTAGGACCGTGTTGTTGGTAGACAGTGAGTAAGAGGTTATCACCAGGTAACTAGGACCGTGTTGTTGGTAGTCAGTGAGTAAGAGGTTATCACCAGGTAACTAGGACCGTGTTGTTGGTAGTCAGTGAGTAAGAGGTTATCACCTGGTAACTAGGACCGTGTTGTTGGTAGTCAGTGAGTAAGAGGTTATCACCTGGTAACTAGGACCGTGTTGTTGGTAGTCAGTGAGTAAGAGGTTATCACCTGGTAACTAGGACCGTGTTGTTGGTAGTCAGTGAGTAAGAGGTTAGTTCCTGGTAACTAGGACCGTGTTGTTGGTAGTCAGTGAGTTAGAGGTTAGCTCCTGGTAACTAGGACCGTGTTGTTGGTAGTCAGTGAGTAAGAGGTTATCACCAGGTAACTAGGACCGTGTTGTTGGTAGTCAGTGAGTAAGAGGTTATCACCTGGTAACTAGGACCGTGTTGTTGGTAGTCAGTGAGTAAGAGGTATCACCTGGTAACTAGGACTGTGTTGTTGGTAGTCAGTGAGTAAGAGGTTATCACCTGGTAACTAGGACCGTGTTGTTGGTAGTCAGTGAGTAAGAGGTTAGTTCCTGGTAACTAGGACCGTGTTGTTGGTAGTCAGTGAGTAAGAGGTTATCACCTGGTAACTAGGACCGTGTTGTTGGTAGTCAGTGAGTAAGTGGTTATCACCTGGTAACTAGGACCGTGTTGTTGGTAGTCAGTGAGTAAGAGGTTATCACCTGGTAACTAGGACCGTGTTGTTGGTAGTCAGTGAGTAAGAGGTTAGTTCCTGGTAACTAGGACCGTGTTGTTGGTAGTCAGTGAGTTAGAGGTTAGCTCCTGGTAACTAGGACCGTGTTGTTGGTAGTCAGTGAGTAAGAGGTTATCACCTGGTAACTAGGACCGTGTTGTTGGTAGTCAGTGAGTAAGAGGTTAGCTCCTGGTAACTAGGACCGTGTTGTTGGTAGTCAGTGAGTTAGAGGTTATCACCAGGTAACTAGGACCGTGTTGTTGGTAGTCAGTGAGTTAGAGGTTATCACCAGGTAACTAGGACCGTGTTGTTGGTAGTCAGTGAGTAAGAGGTTATCACCTGGTAACTAGGACCGTGTTGTTGGTTGTCAGTGAGTTAGAGGTTAGCTCCTGGTCACTAGCCCCATGGTAACTAGCTCCTAGTAACTAGGAACGTCATGAATATCATGGAAGACATTTGGGTTTTACTACTGGCTCATACATAATCTTAGGAAAAGCAAGGATCTCACAGATACAAACATTCAATGAAATGATTTTGAAGGGTTAGCATTATATGGAGAGCGGTGGGTTGGCAGTAACGACAGAGGGTCGCAGGCCATGCTTTGCAGCAAAGAGTTACGGCGCTTTATAGTTTGAGTTAAAATCCTGCCGAGGGGTCGATCAAATAAAATGCTAGTAATACACTGGGATAAAATTGCTGGCCTTGTGCCAAAAATAAAAACAATTATATGGAGAAGGTGTGGAGTCCTACACTTGCGGTATGATGACAAATTCTTAATTTCCAGCAGCCAAGAACAGCATAAGATACTTCATAGAAAGAAGTGTTTCTTCTTTAAAGTTTTCTTATTGGAATGATCCTCCGTTGGTTTCGACGATGAGTACCCCATTTGTTCGTTCAATGGAACGGTCTGCTCGAGAAATTAACGTGCAATTGGCTGAACATCCCACAAAGGTGTGTAACTTTAAATAATTCTCAGGGAGATTCAGCATGGCACAGTGTGGAAAAACAAACAAACTAGCCATTTGAATTACAGGTATAGATAATCCCCATCTCCAACCGACGGGTTTCCAGAAAGTTTCCATCTATTCAATTTTACTTACATTATTGACAGTATCGGTAGAGGGTCGGACACCTTGCTTTGTAGCATAGAGTTACGGCCCGTTACAGTCTGAGTTCAAATCCCGCCGAGGTTAACTTTGTCTTTCATCCTTACGGGGTCGATAAAATAAAGTACTATTACTGCACTGGTTTGGCAGTATCGGTAGAGGGCCGGACGCCATGCTTTGCAGCATAAAGTTACGGCCCTTTATGATCTGAGTTCAAATCCCGCCGAAGTTAACTTTGCCTTTCATCCTTCCGGGGTCGATAAAATAAAGTACCAGTAATGTACTGGGATAATTGCTGGCCTTGTGCCAAAAGTAGAAACAACTATTAATGCACTGGGGTCGATTTAGTCGACTTACCCCTCCCCCAAAAGGGACGATGTTGAAAAATAAACCTCATTTGGTCATTCCATGAGAGTATCTTGATCAGCCTATGAACATTTCAGCCGAGCCTCGTACTACCAATTCTGTCTTCAACAACTTAGATCCCAGACCAAAGTTTGATCTGGCAGTCGTCAGATTAAAAGAGAATTAATGATTTTCTGATAAGCTCCACTGACGAGGCCTATTCCTCACCCCTCAACGTGGCCCCATTCCTCACTCCTCAACGTGGCCCCATTCCTCACTCCTCAACGTGGCCCCATTCCTCACTCCTCAACGTGGCCCCATTCCTCACCCCTCAACGTGGCCCCTTTCCTCACCCCTCAACGTGTCCCTATTCCTCACCCCTCAACGTGGCCCCATTCCTCACTCCTCAACGTGGCCCCATTCCTCACCCCTCAACGTGGCCCCATTCCTCACCCCTCAACTGTAGGACACTAATGTTATCTTCTAATTAGCAAATATTTGTTAAATCATTAATTGCATGATAAGCAACTTATATAAAGTTTTGGCATTAATTTAACCACATAGAATCGTCATGGTTGGATAGATTACAGATAATTGTTGTATTTAAGGTGTGTGTGTCTGTGTGTCTGTCTGTGTGTGTGTGTCTGTGTGTATGTGTGTGTGTATCTGTGTGTGTGTCTCTGCGTCTGTGTGTCTGTATGTGTCTGTGTGTCTGTGTGTGCGTCTGTGTGTGTGTTTATGTCTGTGTGTGTGTGTGTGTATGGGGGTGTGTGTGTATGTATGTATGTATGTGTGTGTCTGTGTGTGTTTATGTCCGTGTGTCTGTATCTGTATGCGTTTGTGTCTGTCTGTGAGTGTGTGTCTGTGAGTGTGTGTCTGTATGTGTGTGTATGTGTGTGTATATCTGTGTGTGTGACTGTGTGTCTGTGTGAATGTATATCTGTGTGTGTGTGTGTCTGTGTCTGTGTATGTCTGTATGTGAGTGTGTGTGTGTGTGTGTCTGTGTCTGTGAGTGTGTGTGTGTGTGTCTGTGTATGCGTGCATGTATATCTGTGTATGTGTGTGTATCTGTGTGTGTGTGTGTCTGTGTCTGTGTATGTCTGTATATCTGTGTCTGTGTATGTCTGTATGTGTGTCTGTGTATGTGTGTGAGTGTGTGTGTGTATACGTGTGTATATCTGTGTGTGTGTGTCACACACATCTCCATCCCCATATATAACTATTCAATGACAGTTCTGTCTAAAATAATCTGGATATAAGTCAGGAATTTGTAGGTGTTCCCATCTTTGATGCTGACCTCATCTCTCTGTCGTCTATATAATTAGCAATGACAGCTTCATTAGCAACTTTCAGGTGATATCGACTGAAGGAGAAATGGCCAACATGAAAGTAGAGATCCCTTTAATGTAACGACGGGATATGAACCAAAAAATTACTTTCTACTTGACTAACCTAAGTAAATGCAGACATATTTATTTTGTATGGCTAAATAATTTCAAAGTCTGAACTTTCTATATACACATGATATGATTATATATTGTGAATAACAAACTGGTTAATATTGAGCGGTGGATTGGCAGTGTCGGTAGAGGGTCGGACACCAGGGCGGTGGATTGGCAGTGTCAGTAGAGGGTCGGACACAAGGGCGGTGGATTGGCAGTATCGGTAGAGGGTCGGACACCATGCTAGGGCGGTGGATTGGCAGTGTCGGTAGAGGGTCGGACACCATGCTAGGGCGGTGGATTGGCAGTGTCGGTAGAGGGTCGGACACCATGCTAGGGCGGTGGATTGGCAGTGTCGGTAGAGGGTCGGACACCATGCTAGGGTGGTGGATTGGCAGTGTCGGTAGAGGGTCGGACACCATGCTAGGGTGGTGGATTGGCAGTGTCGGTAGAGGGTAGGACACCATACTAGGGCGGTGGATTGGCAGTGTCGGTAGAGGGTAGGACACCATGCTTTGCAGCAAAGAGTTACGTTCCTTTACGGTCTGAGTTCAAATCCCGTCGAAGTTAATTTTGCCTTTCATCCTTACAGGGTCGATAAAATAAAGTACCAGTAATGTAGTGGGTAATTGCTGGCCTTGTGCCAAATGTAGAAACAATATTATGAGCTACCATTATGTGGGCATCTCATCTGTATATTTCGGGGGCGGTAGTTTGGCCGTGTCGGTAGAAGGGCGGAGAAAATGCTTTGCTGTATATAGTTGCGGCTCTTTACGTTCTCAGTTCAAATTCCGTTGAACTTAGTTTTACCTTTCATCCTTACCGGGTCGATAAAATAAAGTACCAGTAATGTACTGGGGTCGATTTGGTTGCCTCGCCCCTCTCCCTCAAATTGTTACCCTTTTGTTTAAACCAGTAACCAATATTATGAGATAAAATTATGTGGGCATCTAGTCTTTTTTGGGGGGAGGGGGTCAGTAGGGAGGGGATCAAAAGGGTTTGCTGCATATAGTTACGTCCCTTTACGTTCTGAGGGTATATACCCTATATACCCTCTATACCCTCTATATACCCTATATACCCTATATACACGTATATAAGTCGACCCCTATTTTATGAGCAACCATCTAAACCTTATTCACGTAGAATTTGAAGTTAGTGAAAATCATAAAAGTATTGACCCAGAATATGAACCGACCCCTTCTACCATCGATGTTTTGGTCACATATACCTCGATTTATATTCGAGTATATGCGGTGTATATTTCGGGAAAAATCGATCCATACACTTAATCAATACGGAAATTGCGCCCAAATACTAAGCAGTGGGATCGAACCCCAGACCTCATAATTTAAAAGTAAACTGGCAGTGTCGGTAGAGGGTAGGACACCATACTAGGGCGGTGGATTGGCGGTGGATTGGCAGTGTCGGTATTTGACGTGTAAATACAAAAGTGAATTTTTTGTGACCTAAACATAATCAGCCAAGAATTTACGCCGAAATATGAAATATACTCTGGTCTTATATTATTCATCTGGTGTTATTTCTCAGCGAAACAGGGGTGGCAGCGCGGGGAACGTTAAAGAATGGAGTGGCTCTACCTATGACGAACTTTTGTCTAAAAATGTACCAAACTATTAACTTTTAAAGTTCTCAACCTCGCTTACTTTTCTTTGTTTGACTCCACACTGCCATGTCTCAGTTGAAAGTTTCGGGGTTTTCACTTGCCAAATTTAGAATGAGAGACTCCATCTGTATACATATCATGCTGAACACTTTACTCGGGGATTTTCGCTTCTATCCTTTGTTCACGCAAAGACCATCGAACGCGCACACTGACGTGTGCAGGCTCACACAGATGCACATGTGCACATACACAGCGACACAGACACACGCACGCAAATTCACGGAAACAGGGTCACACACATATAAAGACACACAAAAAACCCCTCCCCCACAAATATATGTAACTTGACAGCTCGACATCTAATTCATTCAAATAAATTCATATATGAATAGAAAAAATATATCTATACATATAGTTTAGGGTTAGGGTTAGTCGCGAAACGCGCGTCACATCTGAATAAATTTCATGAAAATTTGACACCTCGTCCATAATCATTGTGGATTGGCAGTATCGGTAGAGGGTCGGACGCCATGCTTTGCAGCATAGAGATATGCCCCTTTATGGTCTGAGTTCAAATCCCGAGGTTAATTTTGCCTTTCATCCTTACGGGGTCGAAAAAATAAAGTACCACCAGAAATGCACTGGGATAACTGCTGGGATAACAAGCCAGAACATATAAAATCAAGGGAGTGTAAACACAGAAAATATCTTTAAAAATAATAATAAATAATTGAATTCCAAAAATTCACTGTATTTACTATATTTATTATTATTTTTTTTATTTTTAAAGATATTTTCTGTGTTTACACTCCCTTGATTTTATATGTTCTGGCTTGTTAATTTATTTACTTGCTATTGAACCACATTGGCATACAGACTATACTTATATCCCTGTATGTATTAATTACATATAGGACACATACTTTTATTATTATTCTCCCCAATGGTAGAGACACCTTCGGTCGTTCGTGCAGCTGCTATTTTTTGTAGCATTAGATTGACCTGTCCGACGTGCTTTCGCCTTTGCATGCGTTCCTAACCATAACTGATTCATTCTGAGGCAGTTTGGTATGGCGCCAGTTTGTAATTTGAACACGGGAATTTTATATTCTCCGAGAGAGAAAAGCCTTCTGACGATGATCTCTTTCTCAATGGAAATCCACTTGGATTGTCTATTTATTTGGGATCTGAAACCACGGTAAAGGCACATATAGT
The DNA here is from genome assembly GCA_964016885.1 of Eledone cirrhosa. Lineage (NCBI taxonomy): Eukaryota > Metazoa > Mollusca > Cephalopoda > Octopoda > Eledonidae > Eledone > Eledone cirrhosa. The sequence goes on from OZ024742.1 coordinate 377,229,409, forward strand.
AAGTACGGTGAATTTTTTGGAATTTAATTATTTATTATTATTTTTTAAGATATTTTCTGTGTTTACACTCCCTTGATTTTATATGTTCTGGTTTGTTAATTTATTAACTTAATATTGAGCCACACTGGCATACGGACTATACTTGTATCCCTGTATGTATTAATTACATATAGGACACATACTTTTATTATATATATATATATATATATATGAATTTGTTTTACAAAGATTTTAATATGAAATCGTGTGTTGAAACAAATATTGTTATATTTGGGGAGGGTCATATTGTTATAATATTGCCAGAAATATATAATAAAACACGCTCACTGTTTGGTTTGGGTTGGTCTTCGCTTCAGTATATTTTATATTTCTATAATTAATTCAGCTGGCAATCAATGTTTATCATTGATTGAGCAACAGTTAAAATATAGATATGAATATAGTATCTCAAAGTTCTTCGACACACAGCTGTGATATCATCAGTGACACTATTATGTTTCCTCCCGTTCTATGACAACATGACCCTCTCCAAATATAATGATATATATTTTAATAAATATTTACTCTACGGTTCTTATATATTTGATATATATTTATCCTTATCGAGCCCTCTTTGGATTTTAGTCTTCAAATTTATTATTATTACTATTAATATTATTACTATTATTATTACTATATATATATTATTTTATCGACCCCGTAAGGATGAAAGGCAAAGTTAATCCCGCCGAGGTTAACTTTGCCTTTCATCATTACGGGGTCGATAAAATAAAGTACCAGTAATGCACTGGGTAATTTCTGGCCTTGTGCCTAAAGTAGAAATAATTATTACTATATATATATATAAATATCAATATATATATATATATATATATATATATATATATAATATATAAGATCAAAAGATGGTTAAAAGAGTTCCATGTATTTTATTATGCGCATTTCAAAAACAAATATCATCATGCAACAATATTTGTGTTTTCATCAGATAAAATAGGAAGACATGATATGAAGGTTAAAAAACACTTGTGAATAGTGCAGTTTTGAATCAACATATGAAAAGTAGTTTTAGATTGATGTGTGATATTTTGAAAAAAATTTGGTGAGGGGGGAGGGGTGGAAAGGATGAAAAAGAGGAGGAGATGAGAGTAAAAAGTGGAGGGGGAGGAGTATAATGAGGAAGGATGAGATAGGAGGAGAGATGGGCGATAGAGAGAGAGAGAGATAGCATTTATAACTGAGAAAAATATATTGTTTTACATAGAGAGGTTGAAAAACCGTTGGAAGATAATGTATAAATTAAAAGAATTTGAAAATTAACGAAGAGAAAAATAATGTAAAGTTAAGGTTTGTATATTGAAGGGTTTAATAATATGTGCGATGAAAAGAAAATGTTAATATGTATTAAGAACAATATTTAAGGGTTTAATAATATGTGCGATGGTAAAAACTCACCTCCTACATACACTATATATATATATATATATGAGGGTGTTAAAGTTTGCTTGAAGCATTGTGAAATGTGTAAAATACGTAGTTAAGAAAGCCACAACAATGCAGAGGGAAATCTCGAGGTAGGAAGTGAATGATAGATAGGAGAAATATATATATATATATATATACAATATTAATAAATGGAAACTATATTTATAAAACCATATTTATTTCATTATACATATTTCAGGGATACCACATTAAATTATGGTATGCCTTCATCAGACAAAATACAATATATAACAGTTTTACAAATAGCTTTGACGTACCCTTTTAAAATGCAACCATTACTTTTGGAGGCTGTCTGGATAGTGATTTGTTTATATTATTTTAATAAGTCATAGTGTTAAGCACAATTAGAAAAAGACGGAGAGAAAAAAAAAAGACGGAGAGAGAGAAAGAAAACCTGGAGAAATATCGGAGAAATATCGGAGAAATATCCGTCTTTTTCTAATTGTGCTTAACACTATGACTTATTAAAATAATAAAAACAAATCACGATCCAGACAGCCGCCAAAAGTAATGGTTGCATTTTAAAAGGGTACGTCAAAGCTATTTGTAAAACTGTTATATATTGTATTTTGTCTGATGAAGGCATACCATAATTTAATGTGGTATCCCTGAAATATGTATAATGAAATAAATATGGTTTTATAAATATAGTTTCCATTTATTAATATCGTATATCTACTCCAAAAACTTGTCGAGTGCTTTATATCAGTTATAAAAATATTTACTTGTTGTATCCCAACAACTTTAAATAGAACTTTTGCATATATATATATATATATATATATATATATATATATATATATATATATATATATATATATATATATTTATATATATATATATATATATTTATATATATATATATATATATATATATATATATATATATATATATATATATATATATATATATATATATATATACATATATGCATATATTTAATATAGAAATAGCTTCTACAAGACTAGAACTGTTTCATTCTAGTCCTGTAGAAGCCATTTCTATATTAAACCCGGGATAAACTTATATATATATATATATATATATGTAGATAAATCTACCAAAATATACGGTAGTGTCCAATCCGTATGCAGAACTCAATGTAATCCAAATATCATGAAAAGAGAAGATGCTTTCTAAAATTTTCGATGAAAATCACAGGAAAACAGAGTCAAGATAAATGAATAAAAACAATGAATAAAACAAAGACAAAGTTCCTTATATTAACAAATTCATCATTTTCCGATCGTTTCTAGGATGTATATGTGTGTTGGTATGTATATCATATAGATCTATGTAAAAATATTACAAACTATCAGAGGAAATATACATACCTTCACATGTATATGCTGTCTTCAGAAATAAATTATTTCTGAAGACAGCATATACATGTGAAGGTATGTATATTTCCTCTGATAGTTTGTAATATTTTTACATAGATCTATATGATATACATACCAACACACATATACATCCTAGAAACGATCGGAAAATGATGAATTTGTTAATATAAGGAACTTTGTCTTTGTTTTATTCATTGTTTTTATTCATTTATATATATATATATATATATATATATATATATATATATATATATATATATATATATATAATACCAATTTCTTTATATATAAATATTTTAATGGACGAAAGATTGGAATAAAAAAGATATAGATCAGTTAGTTGATGTAACAAGGGAGATAATTTCACATGTATCAGTCTATCTATGCTAAAGAAACAAGAAGTTATCAATAAGACATCAATTACTCTAAACTATCTACTTAAAATGTACTTAAAATATACAATTTGCTGATGAGAAGCAACATTTCAACTTTTGAAGAACTCATACAAATTTATATCGTAATGGGAATGTTTATTGAACTCTCTTTTCACACAAAGTATCTTTCCCTCTCTCAATCTGTGTGTATATAGAAACGTACACACACACACACACATACACACAACACTCTCACACACACATACATACACACACAGACATGCACACACACACACACACACATATATATAAATACATTGTGGCTGCCAACTCTTTTTCGAGTACGGCCACTACTTTATATCCATGTAGGAGAACCCCCACCGATGCGCTGAACGAGTGTGGCTTTTTAGTCCAGCCAGCGACTTGAAAACTCTGGTACAAACACTACACTTGTGACAATTATTGACACCTAGTGTTGGGCCCATGGTACCATGTGACCCAAGTATCGTGTGGGATCACTACTCGACCTGCATACCTTCCACAAACATTACATGTCGTCTCTGATGAACACTTATAGCTCAACAGGTGCCTGCTTCCTTGTTCTTGTGCACTCTCAGGTGACTCTTTAGACCTGCCATGCTCAGACAAACCCTATTACAGGTCTCACATGTCAGGTCAGGCCGTCTGTCAGTGCCTTCGGGAAGGTCAACATGGATTCCTTTCCGAACATCTCTTTTTAGTGTCGCGTGCCTTCTTCTTGTTTCCTCAAATAGACTCTTGCCACTAGCCACTGCTTTCCTCCAATGCGATCGGTCGCTAGCGCATGCTTCCCAGTGCTCACAAGGGATGTTACTTTTCTTGAGCGCCCCCTTGATGCAGTCCTTAAAACGCATCTTGGGTTTGCTCGCGTTCCTTTTTGCCATTTGGAGCTCGCCATAAAGCAGCTGCTTCGGCATTCGCTTGTCATTCATCCTTACAAGGTGGCCTGTCCAGCGCAGCTGATGTTTCAAAATCAAGGACTCGACACTATCACAGCCACTTCTGTCCAGAACCTCGACGTCACTGACAAACATTTGCCAAGTTATGCCGAGGATCCGACGTAAGCAGTACTGGTGGAACCTCTCAAGTCGCTTCATCTGTCTACGGTAGACCACCCACGTCTCACAAGCATAAAGAAGTGCCGCGAGCACACACGCATGATACACTTTGAGCTTTGTCTTTACCGAAATTCCGTGTTGGACCAGAGACGCTTGTTCAGTTTTCCAAAAGCATCACTGGCTTTCTGTACCCTGTTTGATATTTCCCTATCAAGATCGCAGGACATACTGAGAGTGCTTCCAAGATATACAACACTGCCAACGACCCTTAGCCTTTCACAATAAACCAAGATGTTGGGCTCACAACATGGCTTCCCAGGGGCTGGTTGGTACATGGCTACTATATTTTTCAGACTTATGGTAAGTCCCAATGCAGTACACGCATTAGAAAATGCATCCATGAGATGCTGCATATCAATATCCGTGTGCGCTACCAGGTCACAGTGATCTGCATAAAGCAAATCCCTGATTAGAGACAAGTGAACCTTTGACTTAGCATTGAACCTCCTGATATTAAACAGCTTTCCAGTTGATCGATAGCGAACATATATACCATGATTGCAGTTCCCGAAGGCCTGTTCGAAGACAATGGAGAAGTACAAAGCAGAGAGCGTTGGAGCTAGAATGTCACCCTTTTTGACTCCATTCTCGACCGTCACCGGCCCAGAGAGCTTTCCACCAACATTTACCCATGCCTTTATGTCATCATGAAACAAACGCAAAATGGAAACAAACTTCTCACGGCACCCCAGCTTCCTCAAGATATCCCATAAAGCCTTTCTGTTGACCGTGTCAAACGCCTTTGTCAGATCAACAAACACCTGGTAGAGATCCACATTCTGCTCAACACACTTTTCCTGCAGTTGTCTGGCTGTAAAGATCATGTCCACAGTGCCACGCCCAGCCCGAAAACCCGATTGCGACTCTGGTAGAGCTTCATCAGCAATGTGGAGCAAAGACGGTCCAACAGAATTCTAAAGAGAACTTTGCCGACAACAGACAACAGTGATATCCCACGATAGTTTCCGCAGTCATCCCTGTCTCCCTTTCTCTTGTTCAAAACAACCATCACAGCATCCTTCCTGTCATCGGGAACATGATTGTTGTTCCAGGCATCCAGAACCAAAGAATGAAGTCGGTGCAAGAGATTCTCTCCATCGTGCTTCAAGATCTCAGCATACAGCCCATCCAATCCAGGCGACTTCCCACCATTGAGTTTCCAGACAGCCCTTTTAACCTCCTCGATCGTTGGAGGCTCAGCAAGGATTTCCTTTACTGGCTTATCAGGTATGGACCTGATAAACTCTTCGTCAACCTCTGAATCCCTATTGAGAAGCTTGTCAAAGTGTTCCCGCCATCTCAACAGGATATCATTGGGATCTCTAAGGAGCTGATTGTCCTAAGAGGCGCAACTGGTGATGTAGGTGGTCCATACACTTCACGAAGAATATTATACATTGCCTTAACGTCCTTCACATCCGACGCAAGTTGTATTTCATCGGCTTTGTCATTCCACCACTTATTCTTCATTTCACGCAATTTTCGTTGCACATCAGCTTTTACGAGCTTCAGCTTATCAGCGATTTCCTTTCTGCCGATCGGTGCTTAAATCACTACCATAGATACATACATACATGCATACATACAGATATACATACGTACATATATATACATACACACGCACACACACACATATATATATATATATATATATATAAATGTATATATATATATACACACTCCCCAATATATATGTTTACACATATACGTATTCACACACACACGCACCCCCACGCACACACACACATATATATATGGGTTTGTATTACGCACACATTTTCACGCATATATGTGTATGTAATATATATGTATATATGTATGTAATATATATATATATATGTATGTAATATATATATATATATATATATATATATATATATATATATATATATATATATATATATATATATATATAAAAGAGTGTTGTAGTTTGCTTGAAGCATTGTTGAATAGGAAATATAAATTTAAATAATTTTGAAAACCATACAATGCATTAGAAAATTAAAATTGCCAAGATAGAATCTTGCCTTAGCAAATTTAATAATCCCGTCAAGGTTAACTTTGCCTTTCATCCTTACAGGGTCGATAAAATAAAGTACCAGTAATGTACTGGGTAATTGCTGGCCTTGTGCCAAAAGTAGAAACAGCTATATATATATTTATAAATGAATGGCCTTGTTATTTTTATCTAAACACATTTTTTCCAATTCCATCCCGCCCCTACCCTCAATCTATCTTATTTCTGATGAAGGAGCAGTGTCCGAAACGTTAAGACCCTCTTCCTGCTATATCAAGCGTTAACCTAATATATTCCTTCCATATACTGTACCGATTGTTCTTAGTTTTCGTATGTCCCTTCAATATATACAGAGAGAGAGAGAGCGATAGAGAGAGATAGAGAAAGAGAGAGAGAGAGAGATTAGGAAAACTACACACACACATCTACAGAGAGAGACAGAAAAACAGAGGGAGGGAAAAACAGAGAGATATGCCGTTAGACAGAGATAGATACAATTAAAGTGTTAGTTATTCAGAGAGAGAGAGAGGGAGAGGGAGAGAGAGAGAGAGAAAGGGGACCAGCAAGTGAACGTCCTATGACGTTAAATCAAGTATCGGCATTAAAATAATTTCTAAATAAACAATATGTATGATCAAATGTACCGGTGATTGAAAAATAACGTTCATTTCCGTGGTATATCTTTCATCTGTCGTCGCTCGCATAAGTAACACACGCGCACACACACACACACACGCACACACACACACACACACACACACACACACACACACACACACACACACACACACACACACACACACACACACACACACACACATACTTTCACACGTGATTTCGCCTATTGCCGGATAACATCAAAACAAAACACACACACACACACACATATCTATACTTATAGAGCTGACGGTCATATATATATATGTATGTATGTATGTATGTATGTATGTATGTATGTATATATGTATGTATGTATGTCAGGTCACCAGTTGGTGCTACTGGTAACATGTATCCCAGTACAACCTGTCCCAAGGTCGGGTCGTTGGCGACTAAAATGGCAACACCACCAAGGTTTCTTGGTGAGGAGGGTGACTTTGGACATCCTGCAGGACTAAAAACAAAACCTGTCAAAGGGAAAAAGAGCTCTTAAGAGTCAATGGCCATCCAAAATCACCGGGAGAGATGACCCCTTAGCCTTTGTCAAGGCAGAATTCTAGGAGAAGGAAAGCTCTGATATAACACCTGCAACCCTGATGGTATCCAATGATGTTGACTTGTTCTTCTTTTTGGTAAATATCATCTTGGTTAAGAGAGTGGGACTGGCTTTGTGCAGTGGCTTTGCTCACTATAAAAGCTTCATGGCACAGGCATTGCTTTATATCTGGAGATCTCTCTGCACTTGTCGTCACATGGTACCATTGGCCTAGCACTATGTGTCAATAATTGTCACAGGTGTAGTGTTTGTACCAGAGTTTTCAAGTCGCTGGCTGGACTAAAGTCACATTCGTTCAGCGCATCGGTAGGAGTTCTCCTACATGGATATAAAGTAGTGGCCGTACTCGAAAACGAAAACCAGTATGACTCTAAGAACCGGTTTGTCTGTGTGTCTACATACGGAATAGCTGGACACTCACAGTAAAGTGACCAGTGAAAACTCGGTACATCTACATATGTACACGTGTGTGTATTCATATGCATACTAGTATTTCAGTATACATATGTGGATGTACATTTTTAACTTAATTGTTTAAGCGCCAGTCATACAAAAGTGAGTTACAAACGAAACGAAATTTAATTTCGTTTCGTTATTTGTTTTTATCGTCTCCGTTGAACCGGTACGTACTCACGCTCTATGCAAATTGGTCTGCCCACTACTAATTTTCATAGAAAAAGCATATAACGATATGTGCTTTCACGATTCTCTAGAGAAGCCGGAAGATAGGTAAATATTGCTGATGAGATGTAACAACATCGAAACTAGTCCAATATTCCTTGTCTGGCTTTCTGGAGAATAGAGGAAAGGTGTTTCCTCAAAAACCAGTATGACTCTAAGAACCGGTTTGTCTGTGTGTCTACATACGGAATAGCTGGACACTCACAGTAAAGTGACCAGTGAAAACTCGGTACATCTACATATGTACACGTGTGTGTATTCATATGCATACTAGTATTTCAGTATACATATGTGGATGTACATTTTTAACTTAATTGTTTAAGCGCCAGTCATACAAAAGTGAGTTACAAACGAAACGAAATTTAATTTCGTTTCGTTATTTGTTTTTATCGTCTCCGTTGAACCGGTACGTACTCACGCTCTATGCAAATTGGTCTGTCCACTACTAATTTTCATAGAAAAAGCATATAACGATATGTGCTTTCACGATTCTCTAGAGAAGCCGGAAGATAGGTAAATATTGCTGATGAGATGTAACAACATCGAAACTAGTCCAATATTCCTTGTCTGGCTTTCTGGAGAATAGAGGAAAGGTGTTTCCTCAAAAACCAGTATGACTCTAAGAACCGGTTTGTCTGTGTGTCTACATACGGAATAGCTGGACACTCACAGTAAAGTGACCAGTGAAAACTCGGTACATCTACATATGTACACGTGTGTGTATTCATATGCATACTAGTATTTCAGTATACATATGTGGATGTACATTTTTAACTTAATTGTTTAAGCGCCAGTCATACAAAAGTGAGTTACAAACGAAACGAAATTTAATTTCGTTTCGTTATTTGTTTTTATATATATATATATATATATATATGTGTATGTATATATGTATGTATGTATATATGCATGTATATATATATATGTATATATATATGTATGTATGTATATATGTATGTATATATGCATATATATATGTATATGTATGTATATATGTATGTATATGTAAATGTGTGTGTATGTGTATATGTATATATATATATTATGTCAGGTCACCAGTTGGTGCTACTGGTAATATGTATCCCAGTACAACCTGTCTCATGGTCGGGTCGTTGGCGACTAAACTGGCAACCCCACCAAGGTTTCTTGGTGAGGAGGGTGACTTTGGACATCCTGCAGGACTAAAAACAAAACCTGTCAAAGGGCAAAGGAGCTCTTAAGAGTCAATGGCCATCCAAAATCACCGGGAGAGATGACACCTTAGCTTTTGTCAAGGCAGAATTCTAGGAGAAGGAAAACTCTAATATACCACCTGCAACTCTGATGGTCTCCAATGATGTTGACTTGTTCTTCTTTTTGGTAAATATCATCTTGGTTAAGAGAGTGGGACTGGCTTTGTGCAGTGCCTTTGTTCACTATAAAAGCTTCACGACACAGGCATTGCTTTATATCTGGAGATCTCTCTGCACTTGTCATCATATGGTACCATGGGCCCAGCACTATGTGTCAATAATTGTCACAAGTGTAGTGTTTGTACCAGAGTTTTCAAGTCACTGGCTGGACTAAAAAGTCACACTCGTTCAGCGCATCAGTAGGGGTTCTCCTACATGGATATAAAGTAGTGGCCGTACTCGAAAACGAGTTGGCAGCCACCATGTATGTATATATGCATGTATATATGTATGTATGTATATATATATACATATATATGTGTATGTATGTATGTATGTATGTATATATATGTATGTATGTATATGTGTATGTATGTATATATATATATATATATATATATATATATATATATGGTGATAGTTGGTGCTACTGGTAACATGTATCCCAGTACAACCTGTCTCATGGTCGGGTCGTTGGCGACTAAACTGACAACCCCACCAAGGTTTCTTGGTGAGGGGGTGACTTTGGACATCCTGCAGGACTAAAAACAAAACCTGTCAAAGGGCAAAGGAGCTCTTAAGAGTCAATGGCCATCCAAAATCACCGGGAGAGATGACCCCTTAGCCTTTGTCAAGGCAGAATTCTAGGAGAAGGAAAACTCTGATATAACACCTGCAACCCTGATGGTATCCAATGATGTTGACTTGTTCTTCTTTTTGGTAAATATCATCTTGGTTAAGAGAGTGGGACTGGCTTTGTGCAGTGCCTTTGCTCACTATAAAAGCTTCACAGCACAGGCATTGCTTTATATCTGGAGATCTCTCTGCACTTGTCGTCACATGGTACCATGGGCCCAGCACTATGTGTCACAGGTGTAGTGTCTGTGCCAGAGTTTTCAAGTCGCTGGCTGGACTAAAAAGTCACACTCGTTCAGCGCATCGGTAGGGGTTCTCCTACATGGATATAAAGTAGTGGCCGTACTCGAAAACGAGTTGGCAGCCACCATGTATGTATGTATGTATGTATGTATGTATGTATGTATGTATGTATGTATGTATGTTAACAACACAACTTAACTCTTTCTTTTTAAACTCACGGTAGTTCCTCCCCTTTGCTACGAAGTCGGAAGGACAATGTGACACGGGAGGGTGTGTGGTATCTTTGCAGTGGAGTGGTGGGAACACGTATACCTAGCCGGACGTCAGCCGGACGGGTCAGCTAGTTTTATATAAGAACCTCCATTATGGTATGTTCTAGACACAAGCTTAATGAAGACAAAGGAAGTTATATAACTAAATCCTATTATCATTTTATTATTTTCTTTTACCTGTACCAATGCGTGGCATCTTCCTTCTGCTAACACTTGTTGCACAGGAACAGCAGAAACCACTGCCGTTGGAATAACACGTGACGGCATGGTTTTCAGATAATCATAAAAATAATCTAAAATTTAGTGGGATTTAGTAACTTTCCCATTAAGCTGGTGTTTGGATAATAACACAAGCTCAGTATTTAATTCAATTCTTATGGCATCAAATGACTTGCTTTGTGGTATATTTCCCAGCTCATCTTTGCCTTTCATCCTTCCAACATTGATAAAATATAGTACCAGTCATGTACTGGGTCAATATTATCAACTTTCCTTTCCTTTAAAATTGTTAACCTTGCGCTAAAAATTAGAAATCAGTATACTGTCTTCAAGGGTGGTGGAATGGCAGTATCGGTAGAGGGTCGGACGCCATGCTTTGACGCATAGAGTTACGGCCCTTGCCATTCTGAGTTCAAATCTCGCCGAGGTTAACTTTGCCTCTCATCCTTACGGGGTCGATAAAATAAAGTACCAGTAATACACTGGGTAATTGCTGGCCTTGTGCCAAAAGTAGAAACAATTATACTGTCTTCATCTACAGTTATTACCACTCGCAGCAGAGTACAAAATGTCATGAACATATTTAAAAATTGGTATTTCAGTATGTTTATGATTGGTGAAGCATGAAACAAGCTACCTGCATCAGTTGTCAGCTGTCGGGACACTGCATCCTTCAAATCTTTCATGCTTCCTGAAATTCACCAACACTACACCTGATATTCCCCCTCCATACACACACGCAAGCATGTGTGTCTGTATGTATATCATGACTCATACACTATTCACTTCCCTGATATTTCTACATTATTCTACATCTGAGCACTGTACACAAATATTTCCATACTTAAAAGTAGAAACAGCTTTTCTCCATGAATGTCCTTCGGAAGTCTCCCCCCTATTCGGGAATTTTTCATTGTTATTTTTCTGTTACGTCCTCTGTTTTTGTTTTTTACACGCAGAAATGCCCATTTGTACCGTCCTGTATTGTCATGTACTGTCCTTAATGTCTACTTTATGTAAACCCTTGAGGTTAATAAAGAAAGCATACTTAAATGTAGAAACAATTATTATTATTATTATTATTATTATTATTATTATTATTATTATTATTATTATTATTATTATTGTTCTTTGAGTCTCAGTCATTGATGTTATTTAACTGGAAAGTTTGTTGAAATGAATATCAAGCCACTACCTGCAGCCTCAGATATTCAGGACGTATCGGAGGGTTCTTGCTGTTCCCAGCAAGCATGCCTTTTGAAGTGTTCCAAGAAGCGGGGCGGGACAAATTTTCTTTAACCATCCCTGGAAACTCTTTGAGATAGTATCTAGTGCGCCTATGACAATCGGGACCACTTTGACCTCATGGCAGTTCCAAATCCCTTTTACCTCCCACTTTAAGTCCTGGTATCGGTTAATTTTCTCCCTCTCTTTCTCTTGCACTCTCGTGTCGAATGGGCAGGCTACATCCACAATCAGGCACGATCTTTATTCCCTTGTCCAAAACCACCAGGTCAGGTCTATTGTGTTCCAGTTTCTTGTCCGTCTGTATCCTAAAATCCCACAGCACCTTCACCTGATCGTTTTCCATCACCGACTCTGGCTTATACTCATACCACTTCTCAGAATGTGGTAAATTGTTTACTTTGCATAGGTGCCAGTGGATCACCCTGCCCATCACATCATGTCTCCAGCCTTTATAGTGAGTCTGGGCTAGGTGTTTACACTCGGATACAATGTGAGCCACAGCCTCCTCTCTCTCTCCACAGATCCTACACAGTGGGCTAGCCTCCTCCTTGTAAATATGGTGCTTCAGCCACTTCGTTTTGAGGGCCTGCTCCTGCGCAACCATTAGCATTCCTTCTGTAGCCTTTTTAAGGTCTCCTCTTTTCAACCAGTTCCAGCATTGGCTCCTTACTATCAGTCACGTATTTGTGTAGGTTGTTTTTCTCCATCTGAACACAGTCCTCTATGCTGATAAGACCTCTCCCACCTTCAGAACTCCTTAAGTAGAGTCTATCGACATCACTCCTCTTGTGGAACATGTTGTAGATAGTCAATAGCTTCCTAGTCTTCCTATCCATTTCTTTTTGTTCAGCAACATTCCATCTCAGAATTCCCGCACTGTACCTAATAATAGACACAGCTCGGGAATTTACTGCACTTATGGCATTCCTACTGTTCAGATGTGACTTTAATACGCTCCTTACTCTCCGAATGTATTCAGATCTTATCAATTCCTTCATTTTTTTGTTCTTGATGTCATCAGCCTCCAGAACACCCAAATACTTGTATCCTTCTTCAGTGTCATTATTATTATTATTATTATTATTAGAACGGATCCGGCTATGAGCTGAGTCCATCCTGAGCATTGCCCCGCCCTCTCTTCCTTTAGCCGGGAATGGCAGGCAGTTTTTATCTGTCTGGTGGCCATGGCGAAAGAGATAGTATGGTGGACACGTTTGAAAGGGCTGAAGACGAGCACTTACCTCTTCGGTGATGCCCTGATTAACTTTTTCAAATTTCATTTGAAAAGGAAAATCAGGGTAGAGAGGGAAGTGCTCTCTTCCCAGCATTTTGTTGAAAGATGGGTGAGAAAAGCAAGTATGGCCCGAATGAATGGGCCTTCTCTGAGTATGTGTCTGTAAATTAAAGATGGAAAACTGGGAGAGGGCACTTGCCCTGGTAGTCAGGGTCACTGTGGTCTTTTAATGGGCTTTCTCCACAAATGTCCCTCGGAAGTCTCCCCCCTATTGGGGAATTTTTCTTTGTTATTTTATTACATCCTCTGTTTTTTTTACACGCAGAAATGCCCATTTGTACCGTCCTGTATTGTCCTGTACTGTCCTTAATGTCTACTTTATGTAAACCCTTGTGGTTAATAAAGAAAACATTATTATTATTATTATTATTATTTCCATTTATCTTGCTTTATGTTTATACGAGTTATCACCAAGTCACAACCAGTGACCTCAAGAGACAACAAGGTCCGCCATGTTCAAGAAAGAACATACATATTCACACATGCATCCTCAGTGTTTAGACTTGTGATGTACTTATATTGACAGGATCTTCCTTAGTATATGGGCAGTTCCCATTAGTACTATCTTTTGTATTTCTCCTATACGCGGGTTTCCTGGGATTTGCGATTATTATTATTATTATTATTATTATTATTATTATTAACTAATTACTTCCTATAAGAGACGGGTCTGTTACAACATGAATCAATAGGATTTGAACTTAGAATGCAGAGAAGGGGAAAAGATGCCACAAAGACTTCCGGCCTACACACTTTAATGGTTCTATCTATCCAGCTCCCATGCATTAGTACTTTATTTTATCAAGCCTGAAAGATGAAAAAAGAAAAAAGTAAAACCAAAATGGAAATTACCTTCAGCTGGAGTTGAACTCAGACGGCTGAGGACTGGAACCAATATGAAGGAATTTAATCTGATACTCAAATGACTGCCAATTACTGGCTTATTGTATTGTAACAGTCATAAAATTGTTTATGTCAAAGAAAAAAAAGTGTGTAGATTATTCGAATAAAACTTATGTTTAGTAATATATGAATATAATTTATTTCCTTCAGAGGCCTCTATTCCCTACGTCTCTAGCATTACTTAGGATTTCTGGTATATATATGTGTGTGTATATATATGTATATATATATATATATATATATATATACGTATGAGAAAGTATACGTACCTTCACAAAACATACACGCAATATATACTTACCTATGCAAATAAGTAATGGTATAAACATAACATATACTTAGCTACCACATCGACGTAAAATATCCACGTATAGATCGTACTATCCGTTAGGGTATAATGTGGGGCTGTAATACAGGAAAGATTTGTGCAATTTATGTTTACAAGCCGAAATTGCCTCAGATTTTTTTGTTTAAGATGTGGTCTGTGGCGTAGAGTATTTCCAGGGCCTCAGCGGCGCAGAGGTCACGTGGTCTTTTATTTCCGTTATACGATCTAGCCCTAGCTAGGATCTCCCAGTGTAATTTATATTGGGTGTGGCTGTCTTTTAGACTCCAGATATAAGCTGAAAGTGACGTCATATTCCTTCTAAGAGGGTAACGAAAAGAATGGGTATGCATGTAAAGACGCTGCTTGAATCTATTGGCGGTTAACCTTATGTAGGCCCTACGGGACGTGGGTGTTTCAACCTTACATTTGTAGACAATGTTACTAGAGAGGCATTTCCCGGATAGGGGCAATCAACCCGATTCCTACAATTACAGTTAGTACTAACTACAGGGTTGCACGTGTTCCTACGGCTAGGTAGTTTAGCTAAATTTGAAGCTGTGATGTTATGTGCAAGGTTAGGAGTCGTAGAGTAAGAAATTTTAATAGTATTTCTATTAAAAACTTTACTATATTTATATGTAGGGGGAAAATGTTTCGTAGTATGGGATAGAAAGATCTTAGCTAATGGTGTGACCACCTCCATATTATATGGTGGGTTATACCATATAATACGTCGGGATCTATTTCTTCTAGGTCTATTCTCGTACTCTGTATATGCTACCTTATCGACAAATCCACTCCGAGCAAGAGCTTCATTGTAATATGTGGAATGGTCGTTGAAAATATGCACGTTAGTAGATAGACAGGAAAGACTCAAAGAAACGTTTCTTACCAGGTTCTTGGTTATGCTGGCAGGATGGTAAGAATGCTTACTTATGTAATTAAGCGTATCATTCGGCTTTGAAATATTCCCTTCTGCGTTAACAGATTGATTTTGTTAGTTTCAGAAGATGCCGTTAAGGGTGAAAGCAGCGCTTCTTTGCTTAGACTTTAATCTGTTATTTTAATATATATATATATATATATATATATATATATATATATATATATATATATATATATATATATATATATATATACATATACATATATATATATATATATATATATATATATATATATATATATATATATAAATTACACAAATATCAAAGTTATGTTCAAATCATTTAATCGCTGACATTTGTTTCTTCCAAACTTTAGTTTGGTGTCATCGGAACATTATCAATGTTTGTACATATAATTAACCTCCTATTCAACTGAACAATCATATAGATACATATATATTGATGTTGTGAACAACAGTTTAGTATTTACAGGGTGTAATGGATGCGACATATATTATACGAGAATTGTACAATAATTAAAATTAAAATTAAAAGCACAGAGTGGAATACATGCGACAATGATTTGAATATAACTTTGTTATTTGTGTAATTTGCTCTGTAAAACACCTGATATTCTTACATTGAGCTATTTCTCTTTATAATAATAAGGTAGTAATAAATTACTGGCCTTTCCTGTTTATAGTTCTTTATATTATAGTATATACATAACTATAAATAGTATCATTATTATTAGGTGAGGGCGGTGGATTGGCAGTATCGGTAGAGGGTGGGACATGCTTTCCAGCATAGTTACGTCCCTTTATGATCTGAGTTCAAATCCCGCCGTGGTTAACTTTGCCTTTCATCCTTATGGGGTCGATAAAATAAAGTATCAGTAATGCACTGGGTAATTGCTGGCCTTGTGCCAAAAGTAGAAACAATTATTATTATATATATATATATATATATAAAGAGAAAGAGAGAAAGAGAGTGACAGAGATGGAGAGGAGGGAGAGCGAGAGTATGGAGTTAACAGAGCTTCCTGTTCCGTTTAACCATGTCCAGTCCGAGCTGAAGATCCGCTAAGGTGAATCATTGTTCTCGGTATGGCGAACTAACTGTTGTGTTTCTACTTCTATATATATATGTATACTAGCAGATTTACCCGGCGTTGCTCGGGGTTTGAAATTATGCTAAGAATATACAGCTAGGAAGTAAAAGAAGAACATTATTTGTCCTCAACCTGTCAAAATAAGCAGTCTCTTTATAAGGATTGTCAATAAAGTTGGTTATCTCCCTTACATCAATTTTGCTACCGATAATTTTGATATCGATTTTTTATTGCTCAACGTGGGTCGATTAGAAAAAGTTTTGTGATGTGACCATTTTAGCGACCTGTGCAACGTGCACAGAAAATTTGGTCAAATTCGGTTGGTAATTGTAAAAGCCTTAGATATCCAAAGTTGTACACAGACACACACACATCCTCGCTTTTATATATATAAAGATATATAAACATACGCAAAATAAATATAAGTATATACATACATATGACTATCTATTCCTACAAAAAGATCACCCTTCCGTCGACAAGGAGTTGATCACATGAAAATATTTCAGTAAATCCTAGTTTTTAAGGTAGCAGATTCTTAAATTAAATAACCAGTCCAGATAATTCTACCTTCATTTAGTTCAATCTCTAAATAATAATTGTTTCTACCTTTGGCACAAGGCCAGCAATTGTACCAGTATATTACTGGTACTTTATTTTATCTACCCCGTAAGGATGAAAGGCAAAGTTAACCTCGGCAGGATTTGAATTCAGATCATAAAGGGCCGCAACTCTTTGCTGCAAAGCATGGCGTCCGACCCTCTACCGATACTGCCAATACAATACTATGTAGCTAATATTATTTACGGTGGATTGGCAGTATCGGTAGAGGGTCGGACGCCATGCTTTGACGCATTGAGTTACGGCCCTTGCCATTCTGAGTTCAAATCCCGCCGAGGTTAACTTTGCCTTTCATCCTTACGGGGTCGATAAAATAAAGTATCAGTAATACACTGGGTAATTGCTGGCCTTGTGCCAAAAGTAGAATCAATTATTTATATATTTATGGGGTCGATAAAATAAAGTACCAGTAATGCACTGGGATAATTGCTGGCTTTGTGCCAAAAGTAGAAACAATTATTTATGTATATTATCTTAAGTTAACATATCGTAGTTTTTCTTTTTTATTTATATTAAAGTTCCTTCAATGTGGTAGTTCTATCATATATATGTATGTATCTGTGTGTTTGTATATATATATATATATATATATATATTAAAACACCCCCACTAGAGAACAGTCAGGAATTAGAGAAAAACACAATGGAAAGCATCCAGCAAATAGCTAACTCCATCCACCAGAGTATTAGAGTTACTATAGACTACCCAAGCAAACACCCCAACCATCGATTACCTGTACTAGACACAGAGCTCTGGTTAGATACCATTAATAACAAAAAACAAATCCTCCATTCCCATTATGCCAAACCCACGACTTCCAAATATCTGATCCACCGAAACTCAGCTGTTTCGGACCATACCAAAATCAACATACTGATTGCGGATTTGGTACGGGTGATGAGAAACGTGTCCCGCATGTGCAACCCTGAATAACTAGAGAGACACATACAACACTTCATCCACCGTATGCAGTTCTCTGGTTACAATCAGAGAGATAAAATCAGAGTGTATAGAGGAGCCAGAACCAAATGGGAAAAAATGGTAAATAATGACACAAATGGGACCTGCCCCTTGTATAGGAGCAAATTTTGGAATAGAATAGAAAGAACTAGGAATAAGGCTAATAGAATAAACTCATGGTATGATAGCAATAAATACCAGAGTGTAATGTTCATCGATACAACCCCTAGAGGTGAATTAGCTTACAAATTTAGAAGGGCCCTAGATAAACTTAAACTCAATATTAAGATAGTAAAAAGACCAGGTACCTCCATAAAAACACTTATTAGCAAGACATACCCTTTTCAAAGACCCCCTGTATAGATAAGAAATGTATAACCTGTAAATTAAGCCCACACATTAACTGTAAAACTAGAAATGTAGTATATAGCATAAGATGTACTGAAGGACAATGTAGAGATAAAAATATAGTGTACATAGGTGAGACAGCTCGTAGTGTAGGGGAACGGATAATTGAACACTGGCGAGACCTTCAAGATAGTAAAGAATGATCTGTACTCTACCAACATACTAAAATATAACATAAGGGTAAATTAGAGAACATAGATATAAAAATAGAATCTACACACAGAAAAGACGCAATGTTTAGACAAATCACAGAGGCAATAAATATAAAAGAATTACAACCAAAATTAAATAGAAAATATGAGTGGAACAGCAACATCACAACTTACAATTAAGGACAAAATGAAAACACACACGCACATAGAACAAACAACCAACCAGTAACATGTAAATAAACAAATAAATAAACGAATATAAACACACACAGACACCCGGATGTGGCGCATGTGCAGACTGAGCACACAACACACACACAGAAACAAAATGGCGTAGGACAGAACAAAGGAGAGGCACAAAAACAAAGAAAAGAATCCCCAGTCACTGAAGAGGTCACAGAATGTGTGATGAAAGAACGTTGACAATATATAAACAACCATCTGGTTGTGGAACCAACCAACCAACGAACCGGAAATTTATAAATTCCTAAATTTACAAATTTATTATAATAAATTGAAGTGAAAGCAACTGGTGCGTGTGTTTCTTATTGGCAACATGACCCTCCCAAAGTATAACAATATAATATATATATATATATATACATATATACATATATACATATCAAAATATATATATATATATATATATATATATATATATATATCTTGACTCTTCCTGTAATTTTCATCGAAAAAAAGTTTTGAATACATCTTCTCTTTTCATGATATTTGGATTACATTGAGTTCTTCATACGGATTTGACACTACCGTATATTTTGGTAGATCTATCTACATACTTTGCTCCTAATTTTATACTGGTATTCGTATTTTAATATATATTTTTATATTTATATATATAATTTTATAACTCCCTATATATATTTGAGCTCTCTTTCTTGTCCATTATCCATATTACAATGGAAAAATAATACTTGGGAACTTCTTTAATGAATATACCGATACCTTCTAAGGATGAATTCTTACTTCTTATGATACAAAAAACCAACCAATTCATGATTTGATAAAAAAACAAAATATCCTGATAAGAAATATTTATATGATTTCACTACATATAAGAACCCACCACACAACTCCTTGCTTGAAAACTTCGAGAAAGACCTTTTTAACTTAATCAAACACCTCAAATTTAAGAAATATAAATCTAATTTTCAAAAGGATCTTGATTCTACCCTATTGGATCTAAAAGAATCTAGCAAAGTCCACGTCCACTCTGACAAAACTGGAAATCTATACCACATAGATATTGATAATTACAATGAGTTCATTTATAAAGAACTCAGGAAAATTATAAAAAAAAACAAATAATGCTGCACTTATCAACAACAAAACACACAACATAGTAAATAAACTCAATATTGAAGACAGAATTGAACCTTTGGCACTGAAGAAACAACACTTTAACCTGAAAGATCACAAATCTAACTTTAACTCTAATCCTTCTCTAAGACTTATATGCCCTTCCAAATCTGACATTGGCATCATTAGTAAAAATGTTTTTAGACAGAGTCATCCCACAATTAAGAAAACATGTTAATTTACCACTCTGGAAAAACACATCCCAGGTAATTAACTGGTTTATCAATATTAGAAATAAATCATCTGCTTCATTTCTACAATTCGATATAGATGCTTATTATCCCTCTATATCACCCATACTCCTGAACAAAGCCTTGATATTTGCCAAAAATAGATCAAACTTAACTATGGATGACATTAATATTATCACGCACGCTAGACAAACACTACTGCAATTTCAGAAGGAATACTGGACCAGAAATACATATAGTAATCTATTCGACATTACTATGGGCTCTAGCGATTCTGCCCAAATTACCGATCTTGTGGGCCTCTTTCTTCTATTTAACATAAATGCTTCTTTTCCCCACCTTAAATGTGGCTTATATCGTGTGGACTGTCTTCTTCTTTCCACTAACCTTAGCCTATCAGAAATTGAAAAAACTAAAAAATCTTATTAGAACTTTCCTCAAAGACTATTATAGTCTCACTATTACATTTGAAAACACCAGTAAAATAGTTAATTTCCTTGATATAACTTTAGATTTATCTACGAGTATCTACCAACCTTACCATAAACCTAACCAAAACTTACATTACATACACTCACAATCCAATCACCCTAGATCTATCCTTAAAAACCTAGCATATAGTATCTCACTAAGAATTTCTAACCTTTCATCTAACCAGGATGTATTCGATAAAAATGCGACCTTATATAAGAAGCTTTAGCCAGAAGCGGCCACAAAAACAAATTAGTCTATATACCTTGTACCAATAATACTTCAAACATACAACTCAAACACCAAATGAAAAACACACACCTAAATGCCACTCATACTATACCCCCAAATACCAACTTAAAACTGAATTTCTCTACCTCCTCTCACATACAATATAATAACTTTCAAAAAACCATTCATCCTAATACTCCAATATACGTTAATAACATTACTAACAAAATTCCTAATAATCAGACTAAAACACCAGTTAATCTAACTAAACCTATATATAATAAATTCACTAATACTAACTCTCTTAGTAAACATCCTGATACATCGTATAAATATAAAAAACAACATCGAAACCCTAATAGACGAGTTACTTGGTATAATGCTCCATTTAATCTACAAATTAAAGATAATATCCCTAAAAATCTTTTACTATCCTAGAGAAAAACTTCCCGCCAAACCATAAATACCATCAAATTTTAAATAGATCAACGGTCAAATTTTCCTGCAACACTACCAAAAATATACAACAAAATATAAGTGCCTACAATGAATATAAATGTGAAAGAAACCATGAATATACAACCAACACATCAAACTAACCAACACATCAAACTATAATACTAAAATAAACTGCAACAAACCACCATCTCCTTCACATATAATAAGTCGAGTAAATTCCACACCAAATTTGACTAACTCCCCTGATATAACACTCACGAAAGGTTGTAACTGTAGAAACAAAGAAAATTGCCCATTAAAAGGAAATTGTCTTATTAATAACATAGTATATAAATGTAAGATTAGCACTAAGGACTCAACTTATTCATATATAGGAGCTACTTCTAACCAATTTAAAGTAAGATTTAATACCCACAAACATAATTTTTAAAATGCCGCATTAGCTAATACAACATCCTTGGCTGAAATAATTAATAATTATAGAAAAAAGAATATCGATTATAACCTGACCTGGAGTGTGCTCAAAAGGGCCACCCCTTATCAAAATAGCAGATATGAGTGTAGATTATGATCCCAGGAACATTTTGAAATAATTGTTTCTACTTTAGGCACAAGGCCAGCAATTACCCAGTGCATTACTGGTACTTTATTTTATCGACCCCGTAAGGATGAAAGGCAAAGTCAACCTCGGCAGGATTTGAACTCAGATCGTAAAGGGACGTAACTATGCTGGAAAGTATGGCGTCCGACCCTCTACCGATACTGCCAATCCTGAAATAATGAAATCTAAGTATACCCTATTAATTAAGCGACAAGAATTAATTATATCGTGCAATCATAGAATTAGAAGAACTTTCAAATATTATAAACCTAATTAATTACCTTACACTTATACTTTACAAATTATTATAATTAGTTATTTTTTAATTTAGTTAACCTATAATTAGTATTTTACTACTGAGAACTTCATAATTTTATTTCCCCTTTACAGCTCTCTTTTCCTAAAATGAATACCTATAAGTATACATATAAACTATTTTAATTTCCTGTTATGAATCTAAATTCCTTGTAGTCTATATAAGTTTGTTATTTCTCACTAATACATTTAACCCAACAAATTTTTTCCTTCTTTTTAACAACATTCTTTAATAACATCTAACTCTTATTTATCACATCTATATGAATAAACATAAATTTATCCCTATAAGTATACCTATCAATTAAATTAATTTAATTTCTTGTTATAGATCTAAATTCCTTGTGTTTTAAATAAGATTGGTATTTCCCACTAACTCATTTATCGTAAAATTTTATTCTCCTTAGATTTTAACATTAGCATTATTCTTTAATAACTGTTTCTACTTTTGGCACAAGGCCAGCAATTATCCAGTACATTACTGGTACTTTATTTTATCGACCCCGTAAGGATGAAAGGCAAAGTTAACCTTGGCGGGATTTGAACTCAGACCATAAAGGGCTGTAACTCTTTGCTGCAAAGCATGGCGTCCGACCCTCTACCGATACTGCCAATTCAATTCTTTAATAACATCAAATGTTCGTGTACCTTTCACCAGCTTGACCTCTTTTCATCCCCAAAGTAATCTTTTCATTCAAAGTATTCTTTCCATTCAAAACTTAAGTCTGCACCCCTCTACCCCTAAATTAAATTTCTACTACTACTATTCTATCAACTTGACCACTTACTACTTTCAAAACCTGTTCCCAAACAGACCTATTATATTAAATCTTTGTTGTTGTTTTTTCAATAAACAAATATCATTATTTCTGAAGACAGCGTACGGGGTCGATAAAATAAAGTACCAGTAATGCACTGGTTAATGGCTGGCCTTGTGCCTAAAGTAGAAACAATTATTTCTGAAGACAGCATATTTATGTGTAGGTATGTATATTTCCTCTGATAGTTTGTAAAATATTTACATAAATCTATATGATATACATACCAACACACATATATATCCTAGAAACGTTCGTAAAATGATGAATTTTTTAATATAAGGAACTGTTTCTTTGTTTTTATTCATTGTTTTTATTAATTTATATATATATATAAAGGGAAGATGGACATTGTTTAGTGTACCGAACTTGCCTGCTACACCGTTCATTCAATTTTCATGAAACCTCACACATATATAAAACTCAACGCGTAGAGTGGAATAGGCTACTTTAAATTTTCGAAAAATCGATAATCGGGCCCTATGACAGAATGTTTTGCGATTCCAATGAAATTTTATGTGAATTCGAACACAAGAACTCTTAGTTTACATCTGGCGCAATAAAAATAAATTTCATATGCCCATATAAGGACGTGCGTTATTGATTGGACGGCCAGCTGTCTCAGTAAACGACCGACCATTAAAGAGTTTCTTTTCATATTCCACATTATTCAAGTGGAAATACAGTATTATCCCTATCTGAAAAGGGAACCAAATTTAATGGTGTCTTTTGTGAACCTAAAAGCTGTGAGTAAATTTTCAAACAGTCTTAAATAATCATGCTTTTTGAAATAAAAATTACTAAATAATACGTTGAGCAGGTTGTGTTGTACACATACAATACAAGTAAAAAAATTTACGTCGTACCAATGTTTTCCTTTTTTAAACAAAAGATTCTAAAAAATTACTTAATTTATAATACAGTCTTTTGCACAGGAAGTGAGTAACTTTTCGGGTGTTTAAACGTAAGTTCACCAGGGTTTGTGTCTTCATTATTAGCCAACCTCTAATGGCATTTTTTGTTCTGCTTACGACTAAATGTTATGAGCGTATTTGCAATTAATTGCGCACACGTGCACACCTGCATGCAGATAGACACTGACAGCTAATAAAAAATCGATAACTTGCTTATTAAGATATCGGTCAAAAAGAGAGATTGAATGTACTTTAGAACATTTTTTGAATATATTGTTCTTTTTGGCATGATATGTCAGAAATATAGCTACTATACACTTTGGTTATTTTTTGTAACTAAAAAACGGTTCCTTTTGGGTGGATACTTAACGAGAAAAATCCTAGGGTTTTGGACAAGTTTGTTTCAGGCGCTGTATAGACGCCTATTTTGTCACACCTTAGTCATGAATTCGTATTCTTTTCCAATAGATATTTTCCGCTATATAAGGCTCACCAGGATATAAGGCGTATCATTTAAAATCAGATCCGCGCAACGGCGTGTAAGGCCAACCAGAAAATGCTATCTTCTTTACTTTTAGTCTAGATCTATTACTTCTGTTAGAGCCGTGATTGATTACCATTGTATTATTTATACATAAGGCTCACCGGAGTATAAAGCGCAGAGTTGTTTTTTGATTAAATTTAATTATTTTAAGTGCAGTTTATAGACGGGAAAATTCGGTAAGTTATTGTAATCATATTTCCAAACCTTCCCATTCACCAGTAACCATGCTAACGAATCTGGTGTCATCTCTCTCTGTATTTAATCACCTCTCTCTAACCTAACAGCTTCGTTACACGTCGTTATGCCCACACGGAAACGTTCAAGACTTACCTCCAAAAAAGGTACAGCTATTGCTTTGAGACAACGAATTAGGCGTTCTCAGGTATGAGTTCATTCACAATTGATTAATCCTTTATGCAATATTCTCCCTTAATGTTAGCAAGTACTGCGTTTATCCTAACTGTCACCACTTTTAAGCAACTACAACATTCTAATCGTAGTTATATTAAATTTATTGTCTTACCTTGATTCCCTTTTGTTCATGTTAGACTTTTCTCATTTACTATTGCCACTGCCATTGGCTTAGCTAACCAGTAGAATTAATTAATTTTCTCTAGGAAACACCTGCTGAGCGCGAATCTCGACTCGCTGATAGACGTCTTTCCCGGCTGGTTGAGTCACCAACATCACGTACGACAAGGCTTGCTGATGTTCGCTTTCGTCGCCAACAAGCGCTGACGGAGAAATCACCAACATCCCGTCAGACGTGGCTTGAGGCTGTGGCAAAGGGCAATAACCCTAGATACAATTTTGATCGACTTTTTTTCACCTATAGCAAATTTACCGGGACAGGTTTTTAGCTACTCAAATCTACTTCGGAGATCACGCATTGATGTAAAAAATCAATAAAACTGAAGCGGGGCTCGACTTTGCGCAAAAAAACAAGGCAAAGTTACACATGGGAAAACTTTTTACAGGAATGTCCTATATTCTTGAAAACTGTCACAAAAGACTCGCCATTATGCCGCGGTTAAGATAAAGGCCCTTTTAATTCTTCTTCTGCACATGTGAGCGGAAAAATTGTAAAAAAAAAAACCCCTGAAAGTAATCGACATTTTCACCCTGCTTTAAATTAACTGAACATTCAATATCAAGCGATTTTGACTTCCGTCAGTCGTGCAGAGAACAATTTCAACGATACACTGTGTAACTACAATTAATAAATTACACACCTGTGTCTACTAACCTATTTTTTTCCATTGAAGTTCGAAGTTTTGAACCTGTGATGCGCGGGAAGTAACTTTCACACATTCTAACAGACCAAAGGTCGACTTACACCCGGGCAACGCCGGGTACTTCTGCTAGTGTATATATATATATATATATATATATATATATATATATATAAATAAGGAGTGTCACCCCATTCTGAACTTGTTTATAGAATTCTTTCTGCCTTTGTTACTGTAAATATAAACTATAGCTTTGAAGAATTAGCTTTTAATGAATTCCCTTTTCTATCAACCAATGACCTCCACCCACTCCCTACCCTCTCCTACCACCTGAAGAGACCTATAAATATCATATTTATTTTTTGATACCCAGATTCCTGATGATTTCTAAAGAATGAAACAGTTCTAGTCCTGTAGAATCTCATCTATATTAAAACTATATATATATGTATATATACACACACACATATATATATATATATATATATATATATATATATATATTTGTGTATATTGGTAGCTACGGTGCTTCTGTAGACGGTATGCCAAAATTAGCACTCGATATTCATCAGAGTAGAGTGTAGGAATTATCCAAAAAAAACGAAAAATTAGTGATGCATCTGGACTTAGTTTATTTCGTGTTACAAATGTTTCGCCAGCATGTAGCTCGAGTCATGGTCCGTGTATGGATCTGGCTGATTCTACTTCTGCGGGTTCTTTCAGACACGTCTGTTATGTCCGGAGCAAATTTTATCACTGGGGTGTTATCAAAACAACCCCTCAAAAAACCTTCTTTCCACTCTTGTCATGCCATTGGTTGTTTTTACTCCACGTCATCACAGTTCTGGTCAGTATCTGCTGCCACACGGTTCATCAACTATTTTCCGTCCGACATATTTCAATGGCAATGTTTATGTACGTATGTGTTCGTATGTGTGTGTGGACATGTGTGAGTTTACGTTTGTGTATATATGTGTGTGTATGTATGTGTGTGTGTATATATATGTATATATATACATATAGTTATGTAATGAACAACATAGGATAGCTGTTTAATTTACCAGTGTTTTCTTGAAAGCAAACGATATTTACTTTCACTCATCAGAATGAAAAAATCCTAAGTGTGTATGTATATCTGTGTATGCACATGTGCGTATATATGTATGTATGTGAATGTATGTGTGTATGTGTATATGCGTGTGTATGAGCATGTGTATGAGCGTGTGTGTATATATATGGATATATATATATGTATATATATATATGTATAACACACACATTTTATTCGATTATTTTATTTTATTTTGTTCCTTTACCATATTATTCCTTCTACCACTTTATCATTTTTTTTAGCTGACTCCAACAGCAACACCACTACCAACATAAGAATAGAGGTCAGATGTACCTAACAGTAACAAGAACAACCACTACAGATTGGCTTGCCTCAGAACGAATTTCTATAGACCTTTGACTGAGGAATGTTCTAACAACTGACCAGTGAGAGGAGAAGAGGCCCTTTGACACTGAAATTCGTTTGTTTAAATTCATATGATTCCAGTTCCTCAGTGAAATAACAACCCAACCAGGAACTGGGCATATCAGAGTATTGACAAAATTATACACCTCAACAACATATGTACTTGTCTATACCACACTAATTCGGACTGCCTGAAGAGTTCACAGCCAAAGATGGCAGTCACCGAAATATATATAGCAGTAATAAACGAAGCCAAATTTTAAACATTTGACTTATTTATTTTATTTTATTTTATATATATATATAGGTGTGTGAGTGTGTATATGAGTGTTTGTATGCGAGTGTGTGTGCATATGTATCTATGTATGAATATATTTGTATAATATATATATGTGTGTGCGTGTGTGTATGTATGTATATATGTCAGGTCACCAGTTGGTGCTACTGGTAACATGTATCCCAGTACAACCTGTCCCATGGTCGGGTCGTTGGCGACTAAACTGGCAACCCCACCAAGGTTTCTTGGTGAGGAGGGTGACTTTGGACATCCTGCAGGACTAAAAACAAAACCTGTCAAAGGGCAAAGGAGCTCTTAAGAGTCAATGGCCATCCAAAATCACCGGGAGAGATGACCCCTTAGCCTTTGTCAAGGCAGAATTCTAGGAGAAGGAAAACTCTGATATAACACCTGCAACCCTGATGGTATCCAATGATGTTGACTTGTTCTTCTTTTTGGTAAATATCATCTTGGTTAAGAGAGTGGGACTGGCTTTGTGCAGTGCCTTTGCTCACTATAAAAGCTTCACGGCACAGGCATTGCTTTATATCTGGAGATCTCTCTGCACTTGTCGTCACATGGTACCATGGGCCCAGCACTATGTGTCAGTAATTGTCACAAGTGTAGTGTTTGTACCAGAGTTTTCAAGTCGCTGGCTGGACTAAAAAGTCACACTCGTTCAGCGCATCGGTAGGGGTTCTCCTACATGGATATAAAGTAGTGGCCGTACTCGAAAACGAGTTGGCAGCCACCATATATATATATACACACACACACACAGAGACACACATATATCTAAATCCATATTACACTCATACATACATGTATTATGCAAGTGAAGTGTGGCCAGATCACATACAATGATCTTATTTTTTCCTCTATAGTACTCGACATTTAGATACGTATTCATCTTCACGCCTGATATGACACGAATTTCTATGCTCGATTGAATTGCTTCAAATTTATTTTTTGTATATTTTCATCGAACCGTATAAAGATGGCAAAGGCGATATTGAACTTACAAATATCTACACACTAAACATAGAAGACCAAATAGATATGAAGAATTTATCACTTTTCTCTTTGTATATGTAATTTCTCACTAGCCTCACTTTAACCTATACCAATAAATATAGAGTTTCAATAACTTTTATGTTTATTTCACAAACTTTCTCTAAATATTATCATTTTTATTATTTATTCTTTCTTATTTATTATTTTGATTAATTAGCTGATGGTTTGTTTGGTAATTTGTTTAGTTTTCTCCTTTGCAAGAACCAAGAAGTAGTTCGCCATTATCTGTGTTTAATACAATGAAACTATTGGCCACGACTGTTTTGTAACTACGAGACACTTTCTAGCATTAACATACATGAAGGTAAGAAGTGACATTTAATTCCTACCACTGATCCACGCAAACTTGTTGTATATCTTAGTTCAGTCTGTCATCTATTCTCTTCCACATCCTTAATATATGTCACTAAGATTGACGACTGTTATACTAAGTTTGGCACTTGATATGGACATTTCTTCATACTTTACAATATATCGCATGTAGATTTCTTTATAAAAATTGAAAGCAAAATAAAAAGAACGAAAATGTCAGTGAAAAGACATTAAAAGGCAGATATAGGAAGCCATGTAAGCGTGTCATGATTTAAATGTCTGTGGGAATCCTATGAGAAAAGTTCAGTGTTTGTGTATATAATACTCATTAGTAAATTGTGCTGGAGTCGGCAAATTGGCAGAATTGTTAGAAGGTCGGATAGAATAAGTTCCAGCTGTCTCTACTCTAGTTCAATACCTGCCGAGGTCGGTAAAAAAGGTTCAATTACGTACTGGGGTCGATTCTTCTTATTTTCTATCACTTTCCTTCTCTGGAAGAAATCGGTTGTGTTTAGACCTAGAGAGGGGGTAGCCTCTGCTAGATTTAAAATACCAAATACCTGAGACTAGTTGTATGTCAGTACAGGACCACAGCGACTCCCTCAAGAGTTACGGGTACACACACACATACATAAATACATACATACATATACCCATAAATACATAGACACATACATACATATAATAATTGTTTCTACTTTTTGGCACAAGGCCAGCAATTACCCAGTGCATTACTGGTACTTTATTTGATCGACCCCGTAAGGATGAAAGGCAAAGTTAACCTCGGCCGGATTCGAACTCAGAATGGCAAGGGCCGTAACTCTGTGCGTCAAAGCATAGCGTCCAATCCTCTACCGATACTACCAATCCACCGCATATACATATAATAATGGTTTCTCATTTAAGCACAAGGCTATAGATATATATAATAATGGCTGCATCTCGGTTTCAAGAACTGCACTTCCTTGACTGTTTTCTCATACCTGTGTGGTACAAATATGAACTTTTAGCCCTGACAAGTACTTAGAATCCTTTCTGCATATGCTGCAGCGAAAGAAGAAAGAATAGTTCATCTCACACAACACACGTGAAATATGTATAGATAAAGTGATGTCTATACTTCAACCTTTTTAAGTAAAGAAAGTCCTTACACTGGACCAATCCCACTCTCTGAACAAGGGCGACAGGTATCCAGTAAGAAGAACATGTCAACATCAGTGGCTGCCACCGAGTTGCAGGTTTACATCAGAGTTTTCACCTAGAATGATGTCCTAACAAGAACTAGGGCTCTTTCACTTTTGGTGGGCTAACTGCGCACTCGGACATCAGACTGAGTATTTCCTTGTTCCTGCGCATACATGCACACACACATACATACATATATACATTCATACATACATACATATATACATATATACATGGTGGCTGCCAACTCGTTTTCGAGTACGGCCACTACTTTATATCCATGTAGGAGAACCCGTACCGATGCGCTGAACAAGTGTGACTTTTTAGTCCAGCCAGAGACTTGAAAACTCTGGTACAAACACTACACTTGTGACAATTATTGACACATAGTGCTGGGCCCATGGTACCATGTGACGACAAGTGCAGAGAGATCTCCAGATATAAAGCAATGCCTGTGCCGTGAAGCTTTTATAATGAGCAATGGCACTGCACAAAGCCAGTCCCACTCTCTTAACCAAGATGATATTTACCAAAAAGAAGAACAAGCCAACATCATTGGATACCATCAGGGTTGCAGGTGTTATATCAGAGTTTTCCTTCTCCTAGAATTCTGCATTGACAAAGGCTAAGGGGTCATCTCTCCCGGTGATTTTGGATGGCCATTGACTCTACATACATGATGATGGCTGCCCCATCGTTATCCAGTATGGCCATTGCACGATATAACATTATTAATAATTATCAATTAATGCTATCGTGCAATGCCTGTGCATGAAGATTTTTTTTAAAGTGAGGAAAGACTGTGCACTGAGCCAATCCCACTCTCTGAGCGACAGTAACTATAACCAGAAAAGAAGAAAAGATCAACATCATCGGTAACTACTGAACCGCAGGTTTTATGTATAACATACATAGCATTTGTGCTGGTTGACCTCGAAATTTTATATAGACTGCTGTTATTCTGTATGTCTATGACCTCTAGCTATCAGCGCAATCTACGGATCTGTTCCAGATATATAATACCCCCGTCTAACTACACATTTTAACACACTTGGGCTGCAGTCTGACAAATACACATGATGTATATTCACCACTATATGCTTAGTGTGTGTGAGTGTGACATCTCACACCTATGCAGGTTTAGCTGGCCTCCTCCAAGGTATATTCGTTGGAGGTGTCTTGGATGATTTAATGATACGTGTTTGGGTGATTTAACTATCTGCTTAGAGATGTTTTTATATACCTGCTTAGGGTGGTATTTGGCAGTAATCGCTAGAGCGTCGGACAACATTCTTTTCAGCATAGAGTTACAGCCCTTTACCTTCTGAGTTAAAATTCCGCCGAGGTTACCTTTGCTTTTCACCTTTACGGGATCGATAAAATAATGTACCAGTAATGCACTGGGTCGATTTAATCGCCTTTTCCCTCGCCCCCAAATTATTGACCTTGTGCCTAAATCAGAAACCATTACATACCTGCTGCTGTTGTAAATCCTGTTTGAATATTCCAGCCATGCCTCCCATGTCTTTTGTTTTCAAGATTTTATATCTAATGCTATATTATCTAACATACCTTTTGTGGGGTATCTGGTAGACGGAAACTGTTTAGAAGCCCGTCGGATGAACTGAACTTGTAATTCAGAGTGCCAGTGATGTCACACACTGTGTTACACTGAATCTCCCTGAGAAGTACGTTAAGGGTACACAAGCTTGTGGAATGTTCAACCACTTACACGTTAATTTCATAAGATGGCTGTTGCGTTAGTAAAAAAATTGTAACACTTATCGTCAAAATTGACGGAGATCAATTCCCTTTTACTAGCACCGCTTTTCTTAAACACTGAAGGATAAAAGACAAATTGGTATTGGTCAGATTCCAATGTGGGCAGAACTCACAAAAGCTACATCAAACAGTTATATGAGGAACTTAACAGTGAGTGTGTGTCTGTGAAATATATACATATGCAAGGGCGGTGCCCCAGCATGGCCTCAGCCGGATGGCTGGAACAGGTAAAACAGTATACAACAGACCCGAACACAAAGGAACCAAATTCCCACCGTCACTGCCTCCGTCTCTCCCGATATACTCATCTCTCACGATTATGAGAAAATGGGGGCCCACGTGCTGGCCGCCCCGCGGACAGAATTGAGAAGGCGTTTCCAAGACGTATTAGATATTTTTGTTATATGAGAATGTTGTGTATAATCCGGAGAACCTGCTACAATGGATGACCTAGACAGATAGAGAAGGAGGGTCCTGGTGATATGGGCAACCAACACACCAAGACGATCAGTCCTAATATCGGTGAACATTGGATTTAGACCTTTGAGGAGTAAAACTAAATATAATCTGACGCTTTACTGTTTCTATAAAGTCACTTATTCTGTTAAGTTTAAATATAATTTCTCTCGTTGACCATGTAACTGTAGCATAAGTCGAACTGAGAACTGACCAGCTTCATCACACAGTTCGACTTATATGTTGAACATTTAATTATATGTATATTTTGTCTTTATCATGTATTTTCACGTAAGTTCTGCTTCATTGTAAAATACTTCAGGACAACATTTTACTACCTTGGTAAACACTCTGACCCCGAATAGACTAGCGGTATTGTCGATAAGGAACGAAACTGTGTACACTCATTTTAACAGCTAATAACAACAGGGGTCTTGTTCTGTTGTCTAACTGAAACATTCATTCTTTCTTTAACTACCACTAAGCCCTCAGTCTTCTGTGTCCGCTGTAACATCTGTGGCCTCTGCTCTATTTAAACCCTAATGGTTTTGTCTTCAGTTATTTTGACATATTCAAGTTGCTGGTGTGGTGGCTGTTTCTAAAAATTATTATAGTAGTTTCTGGGATACTTACTAGTAAAATGTATTTTTGGTGTACGGTTTGGGTGTGATATTGTTAGTTATGGCCTGAGGATGTCCAGTATTTAAACCACAGTAGATGTTGTGTATTAGAGCATTGTAGGTGTTGTGTGTATTAGACCACAGTAGATGTTGTATGTATTAGACCACTGTAGGTGGTATGTATTAGACCACTTAGATATTATGTGTATTAAACCACTGTAGGTTTGTGTATTAGACCACTGTAGGTGTTATGTATATTATACCACAGTAGATGTTGTGTATTAGACCACAGTAGATGTTTGGTATATTTAGACCACAGTATATATTTCGAGTATTAGGCCGCTGTAGATGTTTGGTATATTTAGACCACAGTAGATATTTTGAATATTAGACCACTGTAGATGTGTATATTTCACACATAAGGGAGCCAGGGGCTATGGTAGATGACACATGGTCAAGATACAACGCACAAGGATCGAACTTGGAACCTAATGATTGCGAAGCGAACTTTTAAATCGTTCAGCCACGTTGCCTTCATTGCCATAAAGGTGGGCAATTTATCAGAGCAGAATTGGGGGATCAATTTCTACGTTATGTTGGGGGCGGGGTCTGCGGAGGAGAAGGGGGAGAAGGAGGAGAAAGAGAAGGAGAAAGAGGAGAAGGAGGAGAAGGTAAAGTAGATATTTAATGAAGTGCTGTTTTAGGTTGTTCAGAAGTTAAACCAGGTTTAGTTCCAACGGTATTGTATCACCTATGGATTACATTTGCATCAGAATGTAGAGTGTGATTTGGAGTTTACACCAATGTCGGTGTATTTGACAGGTCTATGGTCACTTAATATATATATCTATATATATATATATATATATATATATATATATATATATATATATATATATATATATATATATATATATATATATATATATATATATATATATATATATATAGTGACGAAACATAAGTCAATTGCATGAACTCATAATCCTTTATTTACTGCTATATATATTTCGATGATAGACATTGAATGGCTATGACGTCATCAGGCAGTTAGTCAGTTCTTAGATATGCCAGCTCTATGTTTATGGTGTTGATGTTATCAGAGCCTTGGGACATATGTATATATCATATATCATATATGTATGTATCAGAGCCTTGGGATATATATATATATATATATATATATATATATATATATATATATATATATATATATATATATATATATATATATATATATATATATATATAGTAATAATAATAAATTTGAAGACGAAAATCAAAAGAGAGCTCGATAAGTTTTATTTAATTTCAATTACCTCTGTATTTTATTTACTTTATTCTTAATTCTGAAGCGGAGAATCATTCGGTTTCCTAGTTAGAATTTTAGTCTACGACTTCTGCTATATCATTTACGTGGTTTTGTCTTTGCATGCAATTGTTCTCCACGCTCCACATATGACGTATTATCTTCGTTTTTTTTCGTTCAATGCCAGAGAACGTCTCTATGAACCACCTAACAGAACATTAGTCTACGACCTCTTTTATACCATAAACGTGGTTCTGTCTTTGCGCGTAATTGTTTTTCACCGCTCCTCTTAATGACGTATTATATTCGTTTTTTCCCGTTCTTTGCCAGGGAACGTTTCCACGAACCAAAGTACCGTCTTCCTGTCTTCCTCCGATTGCAACGTTTTTCGAAATATTCACTTCTGCGTTTACAGATTGACTTTGTTAGTTTCAGAAGTTAAGGGTGAAAGCAGCGATTCTTTGCTTAAACTTTAATCTGTTATTTTAATAAATATATATATATATATATACGATATATTAACAAACGGAAACTATATTTATAAAACCATATTTATTTCATTATACATATTTCAAGGACACCAAGTTAAATTATGGTGTGCTTTCATCAGATAAAATATAATATGGATCAGTTTTATAAATAAATATTGACATACCCTTAAAGAATGCGACCATTTCTGTTGGAAGCTCCCGGAACTATTCGGGAGCTTCCAACAGAAATGGTCGCATTCTTTAAGGGTATGTCAATATTTGCTTGTTCTATCCCAAAATATTTGCTTGTTGTATCCCAACAATTTAAATAGAACTTCTACATTTATATATATATATATATATATATATATATATATATATATATATATATATATATATATAATTGAATATAAAAGAGAGATAAACACAGCTATATACATATATGTATTCAAATCGTAAGGGACCAGATTCGCTGATGAGCAAAAGAATTGATAATACTCTTCACTAAGATTGGGAAACAGCATCACCAAAAGCTGTTTGTGTGTCTGGTAGTTACCATGATATCGGTTTGTATTTATTTTCTTGATTTATTCTTTTAAATTGAGTCTGGCAAACCCTATTGTTCATAGTTAGTATTTTTCTCAGCCTAGCGAATCTGGTCCCTTACGATTTGAACACATATATATCTGTGTTTATCTCTCTTTTACACGGCTCGGAAAAATCTCTTTCTTTTAGCTATTTAATTGTAAGAGACTATTTTGAGTTTCTAACTCAATATATACCTTCGATATATATATATATATATATATATATATAAACGGAAAAAATGAAACGAAATTTCATTTCCCACTCTTAGTACGGCTGTTACTTAAATATAAGTATGTAGACATACATACATATATGTATACAGACGTACAGTAGTATGTATATATATATATACATACATGCATACATATATATATGTACGTATGGATTCACCGAACATTTATTATATATAATGCTCGATGTGTTTGTAAACAAACATCCCCTATTAAGCCGTAGTGTCTAGCAACCATCGTTGCTCGTTTTCTCAACACCGACAAAGGAACGCTGTACTAGTTTCAAGCTTATTAGCTATCGTCAGCAACGTATACCTTCCTGCCAGATTGTTGAACGTATATACTTACCTTATGCATATTAACGTCTGAGTAGCCCAATTTGCATATCGAGTGGGTTAATCGGCCGGGTGCACCGAAAACGATAAACGGAAAAAATGAAACGAAATTTCATTTCCCACTCTTAGTACAGCTGTTACTTAAATATAAGTATATACACGTACATACACATATGTATACAGCCGTACAGTAGTATGTATATATATATACATACATGCATACATATATATATGTACGTATGGATTCACCGAACATTTATTATAATGCTCGATGTGTTTGTAAACAAACATCCCGTATTAAGCTGTATATATATATATAATATATATATATAATATATATATATAATATTAGTAAATGGAAACTATCTTTATAAAACCATATTTAATTTATTATATATATTTCAAGGGTACCAACATTTGGTACGCCCTCATCAGATAAAATGCAAAAATTGTTTTACAGATAGTGACATATTCAAACTAGAACCTAACGTTTTGAGTTCTGTTTGAATTGCTTATATATATATATATATATATATATATATATATATATATATGTAAAAATGTGGAGAAGAATACTGCAGGTTGCACATGGATAACATGTTATAAAATGCGTCCCTCATCAGTGATTTGCCAACGATCATAGATATTTCATTGCATTAAAAATCATATACCTCACGTTGGTGCAATAATAACTAAATTAAGTTATTAGGACAATTAAAACGCGTAAAGCGAGTGAGACAAGTAACAACAAAGAGGAAAGCTAACCGTAGAGAGGAAGGGCACAAGCTACATAGTTACTCTGTCAGAATAAGCTGGGTGAATATATGAGCGCGTAGAAAAAAGACCTTTCGAGATGAATCCAAATGTAAGAAAGAAGGAAATTGTTTTCGTCGCGAACGGGGTGAAGTGAGAAGGGGGGAAACAGTGAGTGAGTGAGTGGAAGTGTGAGGAAGAGGTCAGTAGAGAGAAAGTGTTAACTGACATGACAGAGGGGGCGAAAGAAAGTAAGAGAAACAGAGAGAATATATATATATATATATATATATATGTATATATATATATAACAAACGAATTGTGGTAAGGGACCAGATGGACCATAACGCACCAGAGTACTCAATACTTAGGGTAGTAGAGTGGGAAATAGGAAAAAGTAGACCCCGACGGCAGAGCTCAGAAATAGCCGTCGAAACGGCTTGAGCTCTGCCGTCGGGGTCATACTTTTTCCTATATATATATATATATATATATATATATATATATATATATGTGTGTGTGTGTGTGTGTGTGTGTGTGTGTGTGTGTGTGTGTGTGTGTGTGCATGGCCCCGTGTACTCCTGAGGTAGTAATAGGGGTGCCGTATTAACACACTGTGTTTCTAGGACATATTAAAACCTGGGGAGCCCATCTCCTCTCCAGGTCTCAATACACGGATTTCTTCAAGAGAAGGATAGAGAGAGTTAGAGTTAGAGAATGGAGGTGGGAAAGAGATATAGAGGAATAATTTACCCCAGTATTAGACTGGTACTTTTTTTATTGACTTCGAATGGCGGTCCTGCTTGCTTGTTTGCATATACATATATATATATATAACGAAGGAAATGTGGTACGGAACCAGGTGGACCATAACGCACCAAAGTACTCAATACTTAGGGTAGTAGAGTGGGTAATAGAGTGGGTAATCTGAGTCCAGAATTAGCCGTCGAATCGGCTTGAGCTCAGCCGTCGGGGTCCTACTCGTTCCTATATATATATATATATATATATATATATATATATATATATATATATCTAAGGCGGGTAAAATTCCCGAGATCCATGGACGAGTTCTCTCCAGCGGTCTCTGTCCCTCATTATCGCTGCCATGTCCTGCGTCTCCAACAGACCAGTGTCTGTCCTTAGGGCATCAACATACGTTAACCTTGGTCTTCCACTTCTAGTGTGTCAATATAGGGGCTCCCAAAGGAGCACTGAGTGCAATGTCAACTCTGGATGTCGGTGAGCATGTCCAGCCAACCTCAGGACTCTGGCTTTACT
This sequence comes from Eledone cirrhosa, assembly GCA_964016885.1. Classification (NCBI taxonomy): domain Eukaryota; kingdom Metazoa; phylum Mollusca; class Cephalopoda; order Octopoda; family Eledonidae; genus Eledone; species Eledone cirrhosa. The sequence continues at coordinate 377,267,676 of OZ024742.1, forward strand.
CTGGCACCGGCTCAGGAGAGTTAGGGCGAAAAAGGTATCGGATGCTGAATTTGCCGACGACATAGTTTTGGTGACAAATACAGTGAAGGAGACAGAGGATTTGATGCGGGAGGTTGAGACTGTGTCGATGAGTGTGGCACTGAGAATGAATGAGACTAAAACAAAATATTTGGTAGAGAATGTTGAGAAGCCAGAGGGGATCACTAATGTAGGCGAGAAGCCGCTAGAATTGGTTGAGGACTTCGTGTATTTGGGAGCAAAGATTGGGAATACGGAAGATGATGTGGTTGAGAGGAAGAGCAATCCCTGGGCGGCGTGCCACAGCTTGAGATCGTTGTGGAAGTCGGACCTTCGTAGAGACCTGAAAATCCGCCTCTTCATTGCTGTAGTGGAGTCTGTGCTGCTGTATGGGTCTGCGACTTGGACACTGACCAACAAACTCACTCAGATGGTGGATGGCTGCTACACGAGAATGCTGAGGATGGCTCTGAACATTAATCAGTATACACTGAGGATGAAAACCTCAGAGCTGTATATATATATATATATATATATATATATATATATATATATATATATATATATATATATATATTGTTATACTTTGGGAGGGTCATGTTGCCAATAAGAAACTCACGCACCAGAGGCTTTCACTCCAATTTATTATAAATTAAATTATAAATTAAAAAATTTATATATTTCTGGTTGGTTGGCTGGTTCCACAACCGGACAGTTGTTCATATATTGTCAGAGTTCTTTCGTCACACATTCTGTGACCTCTTCGGTGACTGGGGATTCTTTTCTTCGTTTTGTGCCTCTCCTTTGTTCTGTACTACGCCATCTTGTTTTTTGTGAAACGACTGGTGCGTGTGTTTCTTATTGGCAACATGACCCTCCCAAAGTATAATTGTTTCTACTTTTGGCACAAGGCCAGCAAATACCCAGTACATTACTGGTACTTTATTTTATCGACCCCGTAAGGATGAAAGGCAAAGTCAACCTCGGCGGGATTTGAACTCAGACCGTAAAGGGACGTAACTATGCTTCAAAGCATGGTGTCCGACTCTCTACCGATATTGCCAATCCACCGCCCTAAGTATAATACTATCGGTTTCAACACACGTTTTCAGATAAAGAATCTTGCTAAACAAATTCAGAAACGAAATATATATATATATATATATATATATATATATATATATATATATATTAAAATAACAGATTAAAGTTTAAGCAAAGAATCGCTGCTTTCACCCTTAACTTCTGAAACTAACAAAGTCAATCTGTAAACGCAGAAGTGGATATTTCAAAAAACGTTGCAACCGGAGGAAGACAGGAAGACGATACTTTGGTTCGTGGAAACGTTCCCTGGCAAAGAACGGGAAAAAACGAATATAATACGTCATTAAGAGGAGCGGTGAAAAACAATTACGCGCAAAGACAGAACCACGTTTATGGTATAAAAGAAGTCGTAGAGTAATGTTCTCTTAGGTGGTTCATAGAGACGTTCTCTGGCAATAAATGGAAAGAACGAAGATAATACGTCATATGTGGAGCGTCGAGCCCTCTTTGGAATTTAGTCTTCAAATTTATTATTATTACTATATATATATATATATATATATATATATATATATATATCATATATCATATATCATAATCTATAAAACTCAGTGTGTGGTCATGCTCCTTTCTTATAGAAATCTACGATATAGAATTTCTTCAATTGAAATTTACAATTCAGTATTCGAAATAGTTTCGATTGCGTCTTGGCACATCTCATTTTTTCAATTTCACCCACAATTACGCAAAAAATAGATAAAACTCAATATTTTACGATTTTTCTGTCATTTAAACTGCTAAACTCTTTCCACTACCATTCAAAATCTATACAACTTCATACTTTCTGCTACTTTCTCTTTCCAAGCTGTCCGTTTTACTCTCTCATATCATCTGCATCCCTCTATCTACAACCCACACATTTTGCTACTTTCTCTTTTATACTTCAAATTATTACATTTCATACGAAACGACAATTATTCAAAAGCAAGATACATTTATTCAACAAGCGATAAATCTTTTTTAAAACCTCTTTTCCAAACGCATACAAACACACACTCACTTCAACAACAACAACAACAATCTGCCTTTTATAGATAATGATAAACAATAATATCCTCTATGAGGTCACTAAACCTGCTAGAAACAGCAGCTAACTCTCCCCCATATCACACCAATCCCTACTGTCTTAAATTTAGAAAACATATCTTCTATGAGGTCACTAAACCTGCTAGAAACAGCAGCTAACTCTCCTCCATATCACACCACTCCCTACTGTCTTAAATTTAGAAAACACATATCCTCTATGAGGTCACTAAACCTGCTAGAAACAACAGCTAACTCTCCCTCATATCACAACCCTCCCTACTGTCTTAAATTTAGAAAACACACAGACAACCATGCAGATCAACTCCATCGCAGCTCTGTTGTTCGGCTGGCATCGTCTACGCGAGTGTTGCGCAAGTACTGTGAAACAATAAATTTCAACACTTTTTTGCACAGAGATAATATCCATAGGCGAAACTACAATTGTCACTGCTGGCGCAGCTCCTGCTTCCAGGTCCGCAATTCATTCACCCAGTGCCTGGCAGACAAAAAAGTGCTGCCATAAAATGGGTGGTGCAACCTAACTTTGGTAACTTAATGACCCCGAGCAACGCCCGGCTTTAATGCTAGTATATATATATATATATATATATATATATATATATATATATATATATATATATATATATATATATATATATATATATATATATATATATATATATATATATATTTATATATATATATATATATATTGGTTTATATATTGAAAGTAGGAGTTTATGTATATTATGAGACTCATTACTGATGTTATCTGTTGATACATAACTGTGGGTGGGGGTGACCTCTGTTGTATACAGTAGGGAGGACCTGTGTTGTGGGTGTATACGGTGGTGGATGGCCTGTGTTGTGGCTGTAGACGGTGGGGGTGACCTCTGTTGTATACGGTAGGGATGACCTGGGTTGGAGGTGTAGACGTTGGGGAGGACCTGGGTCGGGGGTGTAGACGGTGGGGAGGACCTGGGTTTGGGGTGTAGACGGTGGGGGTGACCTGTGTTGTGGTTATATACAGTAGGGAGGACCTGGGTTGTGGTTATATACAGTAAGGTATTTCTAGGCCATTGCTGTAGTATCGCAGTATTTCTATATTTCTATATGCTGTGTTTAAAAGTTTCTTTTCAAATGTAATACTGGGATTTAAAAAAAAAAAATTGTGTATAGCTTTGGAATCGGTACAGGATCAACTAGCAATACTTTCTGTTTTTATCGATTATGTTCTTGTTATTTTAATTTTCGTGTATTTTTGTGGAGGTTGGGTAAATATTATTGTTTAAATGGATTTTTGTGACTTCTTAGAAAAGACTTCTTGAAACGGAATCGTGACTTTTAGGTGTCATGAAAGTGTGGAAACAAGCTTGAGAGTTGGAACACTTAAGTGTGTCCCAAGTTTTTTTATAATTTGACCGATATTCCAGTCAAAACCATCTCATTTCTTTTCATCCACTATATTTATCTTACGAGAGTATTCCGACATCTAAAGTGTATCGATAAATTTATTATAGATTCCCTATCTCTGATTAATGACCCTCAAAACATGTATATATATTATTCGTAATATGATTCAATCTGAATATGTTCTAAAAATGGTTCTGCTGGGAATAGATAGTCGTCTGCTTTTGATTCTATTTTTTTTTATTAAAATAAATGACAGACATATAGAGTTTTAGAAATTAAAATTGCCGGGTGTCATTTTCCTCTTCATCAAAATAACACGTCGATATAAACGCATTATTTTTGGGGAAATGAATTGTTTACTCATAAATGTTTATTAATTAATAATGATTATATTAAATATGTATAACTGTAGATTTATTAAAATATAATTTCCCTCGATACTTAACTCATCCGTCTGATTATTTCATCTTTAGTGAAATTAATTACATAAAAAACGCCTTGAGTCATATATCGAACAGATTTGTCTCTCGTCTGCTCCTCAACGTTAAAGAAACTTCAGCACCATTCTAATGGATATTTATGACTTTAAAATCTTCTAATAAATATTATAAAATTATTAGGGTACAAGAATACTGAGTAGATATAATTACAAATCCTTGTGAATATTGTATGTATGTATGTATGTATGTATGTATGTATGTATGTATGTATGTATGTATGTATGTATGTATGTATGTATGTCAGGTTACCAGTTGATGCTACTGGTAACATGTATCCCAGTACAACCTGTCTCGTGGTCGGGTCGTTGGCGACTAAACTGGCAACGCCACTAAGGTTTCTTGGTGAGGAGGGTGACTTTGGACATCCTGCAGGACTAAAAACAAAACCTGTCAAAGGGCAAAGGAGCTCTTAAGAGTCAATGGCCTTCCAAAATCACCGGGAGAGATGACCCCTTAGCCTTTGTCAAGGTAGAATTCTAGGAGAAGGAAAACTCTGATATAACACCTGCAACTCTGATGGTATCCAATGATGTTGACTTGTTCTTCTTTTTGGTAAATATCATCTTGGTTAAGAGAGTGGGACTGGCTTTGTGCAGTGCCTTTGCTCACTATAAAAGCTTCACGGCACAGGCATTGCTTTATATCTGGAGATCTCTCTGCACTTGTCGTCACATGGTACCATGGGCCCAGCACTATGTGTCAGTAATTGTCACAAGTGTAGTGTTTGTACCAGAGTTTTCAAGTCGCTGGCTGGACTAAAAAGTCACACTCGTTCAGCGGATTGGTAGGGGTTCTCCTACATGGATATAAAGTAGTGGCCGTACTCGAAAACGAGTTGGCAGCCACCATGTATGTATGTATATATGTATGTATGTATGAATGTATGTATGAATGTATGTATGTATGTATGTATGTATGTATGCATGTATGCATGTATGTATGTATGAATGTATGAATGTATGTATGTATGTATGTATGTATGAATGTATGTATGAATGTATGTATGTATGTATGTATATATGTATGTATGCATGTATGCATGTATGTATGTATGTATGTATAAATGTATGTATGTATGCATGTATGTATGTATGTATGTATGTATGTATGTATGCATGTATGTATGTATGTATGTATGTATGCATGTATGTATGAATGTACGAATGAATGTATGTATGAATGCAGAAGAACTCTTCCATAGAAGGATAGAGAGTAAGAGAATGGAAGTAAGAAAGCGATACAGAAGAAGAATGGACCACAGTACAAGGTACTTGTTTATCGACCTTGCATGGATAAAAAGCAAAGTTAACCTCAGCGGGAGTTGACCTCAGAGAACCGAAATGGATACCACAAAGCATTCTATCCAGACATTCAAATGACTCTGCCAATTCACCGTCTCTTGTGGAAATCAATAACTTTTAAATGCTTTGATTTCTTTTGTCGAAGTGAAGAATAGTGTATATTGACACACATGTTTTAGTTCAAGTTGTTTTATAGCTCCATGTAGGAGTTGATGAAGCAGACGATGATGAAATCCAACCGTAACCAAAATGTCTTCTGTTTAGGATATGAATTAGATGACATGATGCAGTGTCACTCTTTCATCTTTAAAGATAGTAGTGTGTGATTTGAATAGAATCTTGGCTGCTCTCTTTAGCAGGATGGTTGACATTGTAGTGGTTTCTCAAATTAATGCCATTGGTAAAAAAAAACCCCAACAAAACATGAACGTTACATTATTCCTCTTTTCAGTGGTAAGAAACTCTCGGGAGAGCTTTATACCAGGTGTTCAGAGAAGAGACCCCCACTTTGTCAAGCAAGTCTTTCAGCGCTTAACTTCTAGTGATTTCTGAAACTAATTCTATTAGTAAACTAATGCTTTGGTAAACTAATTCTATTGGTATAAAAAACAAAACAAAACAATCATGGACGTTAGAATATTTTGTCTTTAACTTTCTTTAAGGAAAAGAAAACCAAAGAAGACCAAAAACAACAATAACAACAACAACAATAAACGGTAGCAATATTCAACGAGATAACAGTTATTAATAAGAAGTATTGTTGATAATACCTACTTACAACATAAGTATACTCTTGTCTTTCTCAAGGGGGTAAATCAGCTGAAATACGTTCAATGGGAGTTATAAACCGTGTTGTTAGCTCAAATTGTCGATAATTTGCTTGTTGCCCTAAAGCGCCACTCAACTAAACTCAGCTCTTAAATGGCTTATAATCCACAGATATATTTGCTTTGCAGTTTTAATAACAACAAAATTATCGATTATTTAATTTCATATTTCGTTGAAGCAGATTTAATTTGTCATCACCTCCAGAGTATCAATAAAATATATACCAGTAATATATTATGTCTGAATCATTCGATTAATACTTTGATCAAGATATTGATGATATCTCTAATGTAAAGGAAGCTGATGATGGTTTGAGAAATATCGATATTCAAGAAATAAAAAAAAAACCCAAAGATATTTGAGCAATATCGATAACCAATGAATCAATATTGATCACAGACATGAGAAATGACAAACAGATTATACTGTATTTCCAACTGTATACAGCTTTCTCATGAAAGATGGCAACCGTTATATGCATGGAGTGTGTAAAATACATGAGGTTTTGCGCAAGTGTAAACAAACCGCGGCCATTTGTATGATTTCCACGAACTTTCAGTGTTCCAAATAATTAACAAGTGATCTGATAATCGTGTAATTATGGGTCATAAATGTGATTTAACAGCTTCAGAGAAATCTGTTATTACTTCTGATCTTGCAAGAAGTAAATCAACATTAGAAATATCTAAAATAATTGGAAGATGTCACCAAACTGTAAAGAATTGTTACAACCCCTACTAAGATACATAAGAGAGCTGACAAGAGTCAGTCGAGGGCTGTTTCTCAATGTTCTCTGTTATGAATTAAGTGTGAAGCTGTAGAGAACCCATGTCTTACAAGTGGAGAACCTTTCAAGTACATTGGTGTAACAACTGTATCCAGATCTATCCGATGTCATCTTCTGAAAAATGTCCGTAAACCATTGACATCAGTTAAAAGATCTCCTTTAAACAAAATACACAAAAGCGTCTGAAATGGGCAGAAGATAACATGAAGGTCGACTTTTCAAAAGTTTTGTTCAACAGACGAAACTTATGCTACCCTTGAAGGACCTGATGGTTGGAGCAAGGGGTGGGTTGTAGATGGACAAGAACTACAAGTGAAGTCATTCTTTTCCTTTTTTCAAGTATTCCTAACTGTACCAAGGATTTCACACATTTTCCAATATATATATATATATATATATATATATATATATATATATACATATATATATATATATATATATATATATATATATATATATATATATATATATATATATACATATATATATATATATATATATATATATATATATATATATATATATATATATATATATATATATATATATAATATATTCACATAGTCTTGGATACACGTGTACCGTTTTATCTCAATGTATTCGTATGAAAGCCCAGACAGGAGCCTCTCTCATCCCCAGGAGTCCCCAGTAATATCTAAACAAATACTTTCGTTAATCCCACGAGAGTGAGTTATAACTTCTCTTGTATTTATTGGTAGCCAAATCGATTGTTGTTACAGCTTACACCAATCTAGGTTTAGCTGGTCCCCTAGGAAGTTGCCTTTCATAGGAAGATTTTCGGTTGTTTTAATAATGAGGGGCCCCAGACCTATGATACAGTTGTTGTTACATCTAGTGATGTTATTGTTACTGTTGTTGTTGTTATTGTTGTTGTTGTTATTGTTACTGTTGTTGTTGTTATTGTTATTGTTGTTATTGTTACTGTTGTTGTTATTGTTATTGTTGTTGTTGGTGTTGTTATTGTTGTTGTTGTTATTGTTACTGTTGTTGTTATTGTTGTTATTGTTGTTATTGTTATTGTTGTTGTTGTTGTTATTGTTACTGTTGTTGTTGTTGTTATTGTTGTTGTTGTTGATGTTGTTGTTGTTATTGTTGTTGTTGTTATTGTTATTATTATTGTTGTTATTTCTGATATTGTTACTGTTGTTGTTGTTGTGGTTGTTATTGTTACTGTTATTGTTGTTATTGTTGTTGTTATTGTTGTTATTTCTTGTATTGTTATTGTTATTGTTACTGTTGTTGTTGTTGCTGTTGTTTTTGTTGTTGTTGTTGATGTTGTTATTGTTGTTGTTGTTATTTCTTGTATTCTTGCTGTTATTGTTGTTATTGTTTTTGTTGTTATTGTTACTGTTGTTGTTGTTATTGGTGTTGTTTTTGTTGTTGTTGTTGTTGTTGTTACTATTGTTGTTGTTAGTGTTGTTGTTGTTGCTCTTGTTAGTATTGTTATTGTTGTTGTTATTGTTGTTATTGTTGTTATTGATTTTGTTATTGTTGTGATTGTTGTTGTTGTTATTGTTGTTGTCACTGTCATTGTTATTGTTGTTGTTGTTGTTATAGTTGTTATTGTTGCTGTTGTTGTTATATCAATACCTCAGTGATACGACACTCTTACTTATCTATAGACAGGAACGGTGCTACCATTAAAGACAACTAGGGGTCTTACTGACCCTTTAAAGGACCCCAGTTTTATACAAATTTGTACAATTATATTAAATATATAATCATTTCCTACGACCAATAAATACATCGCTAAACACCTTTGCCACGTGCCAGGGTTGTTAAAATATCCGAAGCGGAGGAGAGGATCGTATGGTGTTATGATCTGTAACATGATTTGGTATTTGTGAGTGTGGACTGGATTATAGAAAATGTAGAATTAGTAATTTTCTGGATGTGGTCAGTGAGAGTGGTCAGCTTAACAAACTACGAGTTGAAATTACTCTGTTTGAGAGAATGAAATTACTCTGTTTGAGAGAATGAAATTACTCTGTTTGAGAGAATGAAATTACTCTGTTTGGGAGAATGAAATTACTCTGTTTGAGAGAATGAAATTACTCTGTTTGGGAGAATGATATTACTCTGTTTGGGAGAATGAAATTACTCTGTTTGAGAGAATGAAATTACTCTGTTTGAGAGAATGAAATTACTCTGTTTGAGAGAATGAAATTACTCTGTTTGGGAGAATGATATTACTCTGTTTGGGAGAATGAAATTACTCTGTTTGGGAGAATGAAATTACTCTGTTTGGGAGAATGAAATTACTCTGTTTGAGAGAATGAAATTACTCTGTTTGGGAGAATGAAATTACTCTGTTTGGGAGAATGAAATTACTCTGTTTGAGAGAATGATATTACTCTGTTTGGGAGAATGAAATTACTCTGTTTGAGAGAATGATATTACTCTGTTTGGGAGAATGATATTACTCTGTTTGAGAGAATGAAATTACTCTGTTTGAGAGAATGATATTACTCTGTTTGGGAGAATGAAATTACTCTGTTTGGGAGAATGAAATTACTCTGTTTGGGAGAATGAAATTACTCTGTTTGAGAGAATGATATTACTCTGTTTGGGAGAATGAAATTACTCTGTTTGAGAGAATGATATTACTCTGTTTGGGAGAATGAAATTACTCTGTTTGAGAGAATGAAATTACTCTGTTTGAGAGAATGATATTACTCTGTTTGGGAGAATGAAATTACTCTGTTTGGGAAAATGAAATTACTCTGTTTGGGAGAATGAAATTACTCTGTTTGAGAGAATGAAATTACTCTGTTTGGGAGAATGAAATTACTCTGTTTGGGAGAATGAAATTACTCTATTTGGGAGAATGAAATTACTCTATTTGGGAGAATTAAGTTACTCTATTTGGGAGAATGCAGTTACTCTATTTGGGAGAATGCAGTTACTCTATTTGGGAGAATGCAGTTACTCTATTTGGGAGAATGAAGTTACTCTATTTGGGAGAATGCAGTTACTCTATTTGGGAGAATGAAGTTACTCTATTTGGGAGAATGAAATTACTCTATTTGGGAGAATGAAATTACTCTATTTGGGAGAATGAAATTACTCTATTTGGGAGAATGAAATTACTCTATTTGGGAGAATGAAATTACTCTATTTGGGAGAATGAAATTACTCTATTTGGGAGAATGAAATTACTCTATTTGGGAGAATGAAATTACTCTATTTGGGAGAATGAAATTACTCTATTTGGGAGAATGAAATTACTCTATTTGGGAGAATGAAGTTACTCTATTTGGGAGAATGAAATTACTCTATTTGGGAGAAGGGAACGGAGATTATATGGCCAGCCTTGGGCACTAAATAACGAAACACCGGCTGTGGCTAAAAGGGCAGAAAGGGTCATGGAGGAAATGGTTGATTGTGATGTCTATGTTTACTTAATGTCACATGATACAAACTTCAACTGAAAATAGATCCTATATATTTGGGTCACCAATCATCGGAATGTTTTGGGACCCTCACTCTTCAGAAATAAACATCAATGTCATTTAAACTAAATGTTATTGAATGCCGATAAAACATAAAGCATAATTAGTATTGGCAGAGTAATATTGATAAATATATTAACATGATCAATAATATTTGAAGAACGTAAACAATACTTCAGTAACACCGGCCCTCCCTAGCCACAGAATCTATCATCCTCTCATCTTACCCCACCTTTCTTCCGTGGCCAAATAGTCCTTGATTTTCCCCTCCTTTTCTTCACATTTATGGCATTTATAGTCCTTTCCTTTACTTTCCTATATAACCAGATCTACCCTTCTCCATCCTTGCCTCCTCTGTTCATTACTTAATTTTGTCTTTATCTTTTTTTTCTTATTCCCACCATTGTATAACTCCTGTAAAATACAGTTGACATAATATGTTTATGTTTAACAGATATCAAAATATTCCCACCATTGTATAACTTCTGTAAAATATAGTTGACATAATATGTTTATGTTTAACAGATATCAAAATATTCCCACCATTGTATAACTTCTGTAAAATACAGTTGACATAATATGTTTATGTTTAACAGATATCAAAATATTCCCACCATTGTATAACTTCTGTAAAATATAGTTGACATAATACGTTTATGTCTACCAGATAACAAAATACTTCCACCATTGTGTAACTTCTGTAAAATATAGTTGATATAATACGTTTAAGTCTAATTGATTAAATAACAAATTTCGTTGAGTTTGGTAAAACATGGTTAAGAGTATAAAGCGTTTACTTACCATTCTTGTTGGTTCTTCAGCCTTGGTGAGAATAAGTAAGTTAAGTATCAACACAAAACCTACACGAAACATACTCTGCATTTTAACTTCACTTCCCTTGAAGAATAAAGATGGCGATTGTTGAATTGTTATTACTATTGTTTTGTGTGTGTTTTGTTATTGTTGATACTGTTGTTTCAACTAATTAATAATTCGAGATGTTTAGATTAAAAGACGTAACTTATATTATAATTCTCGTGGTGTACGTTGTTATTGTCATGAGGTTATTAGAGGTATTGAACAGTGGCCGAGAGAATGTATTGTAATATTTATACAGTTGTGTATTCTTTCGAAACCTTTTGGTTTCTCTTAAATTCTGTGTTGTTCCGCTTAACTTTGCGCGAGAACTTTTGTAACTCAACTGGATTCTTTGCTTTATATACTCACGTAAGTATTTCACTTTTCCACGATTTTTTCTTTATTATAACTCCCCCGAAGAAATAGATTTCAACAAAAATAGACATTAAAAAAGAAAGAGAGAGGGGGAGATGAAGGAGCGGGAGGCCCGACAGTTCAGAGGCTGAAGAATGCATGATGGGATATATAACAGAGAGCGGGGGGGGGGGGATAGAAATAAAACAGAGGAATGGATTGTAAAAAAGTGTAGCTTAGAGGGAGAGGGAGATAGAGAGGGATGGAGTGAGAGAGGGAGGGGGAACAGTCGGATAGAGAAGTAGATAGAATTGAGAAGATTCCAGAGAAATATAAAGAGAGGGGGTAAAAAGGGAACAAGTGGCAGGTATAAGGAGGGGGATTGAGATTCAGTGAACAAGAAGGAGAGAGAGGGGGAGATAGAGGGAGAGAGAGAGAGAGGGAGAGACAGAAGCGAAGGGAGAAGGAGAAGATGAAGAAAAAGGACGAAAAAGTGAGATTATGTTATAAAACAAAATAAACACCTTTCCACTTCTCTCTCTAGCTCTCTCTCTCTCTCTCTCCACCTCTCTCTCTAGCTCTCTCTCTCTCCACCTCTCTCTCTCCACCTCTCTCTCTCTCTCTCTCTCTCTCTATATATATATATATATATATATATATATAAAGAGAGAGAGATAGATAGATAGAGATAGAGAGAGAGAGAAAGAGGAAGAGAGAGAGAGAGAGAGAGAGGGGGAGATGGGGAGGTAGATAAATGAGGGGGTGTTTATGTTTTGTAAGTAGGAGATATGAATTTATTTGGGGAGGAATTAGTAGGTATTTTGAGGAAGACATTTAAAATGTTGAAATGGGGGAGGTTGACTATCTATCTATCTATCCCTCACTCTCTCTCTCTGACTCTCTCTCTCTCTCTATATATATATATATATATCCTTCTCTGTCTTTCTCTCTCTCACTCAATAACAGAGAAAGCCAATGTGACAGACAATGTGCCGTAGAAAGTTAAAGAAATAAGCTGAGAGAGAGGGGAGAGAGAGAGGGAGAGAGAGAAGGAGACAGAGAGAGGGGGGAGAAAATAGGGAGAAAGAAAGAGAAAGAGAGAGACGCAAACGCAAATAAGACTTAAAGTATTTTGGGCGGAGTTACACCTTTGTGCGCTGTCAATCAAGCACTTGATATATATTACGTCAAAGGCATCGGTAAAAAGTGCGTAAGCGTAGAAATATCAATGTTGTTTCTGGAGTAAATAAGCCTATAAGTTTCAAAGAATCACAGACAAATAGGAATACCTCCGCAATCAGATACCGATAGAAAGTATTTCTTCTATTATAGGTGGGCGCTGTAGGAAGCTGCCGACTTAATATGGAGGCGGATAGATACCTAGAACCCGTGTATGTGTGTGTTTCAGTGTGTGTGTGTGTGTGTGTGTGTGTGTGTGTGTGTTTGCACGTGTGTGTCTGTGTGTGTGTGTATGTGTGTGTTTGTGTGTTTGTGTATTTGCATTTGTGTGTGTGCGTGTGTCTGTGTATGTGTGTGTATGTACATGTGTATCTATGTGTGCGTATGTGTGTGTAAGTGTGTATGTGTGTATTTTTGTATGTGTGTGTGTATGTGTGTCTATATGTGTGTATGTGTGTGTGTGTGCATGTGTATGTGTGTGGATGTGTGTGTATGGTTTTATGAATATATGTGCCTATTTGTGTATATGATGGTGCAGGTGTCTGTGTGTGTATGTATGTGTGTACGTGTATGTGTGTGTACGTACGTGTGTGTGTACGTATGTGTGTGTGTATGTCTGTTTGTATGTATGTGTGTGTAAGTGTATGTGTGCGTGTGTGTATGTGTGCGTGTGTGTATGTGTGTGTGTGTGTATGTGTATGTGTGTGTGTATGTGTATATGTGTTTGTATGTGTATGTATGTATGTATGTGTGTGTGTATGTGTATGTGTATGTGTGTGTGTATGTGTATGTGTGTATGTGTATCTGTAGTGTATCTGTGTGTGTGTATGTGTATGTGTGTGTGTATGTATGTGTGTGCAAGTTATATAGTTTGTGACTATACCTGTCTGTTTATGTATGTGATTGCATGTCTATAGGTGCATGTGTGTGTGTGTCTAGGTATGTGTGTGTGAGTGTGTGTCTCTAGGTGTGTGTGTGTGTGTGTCTAGGTATGTGTGTGTGAGTGTGTGTCTATAGGTGCATGTGTGTGTGTCTAGGTATGGTGTGTGAGTGTGTGTCTCTTGGTGTGTGTGTATGTGTGTGTGTGTCTAGGTGTGTGTGTGTGAGTGTGTGTCTCTAGGTGTGTGTGTGTGTGTGTCTAGGTATGTGTGTGTGTGTGTGTGTCTAGGTATGTGTGTGTGTACATCCATGTATGTGCGTGTCTGTGTGCATCCGTGTCTGCGTGTGTGCATATCTGTGTATGAATGTATATATCTGTGTATGTATGTATGTATGTGTATATCTGTGTATGTATGTGTATATCTGTGTATATATGTGCGTGTATATCTGTGTATGTATGTGTGTGTGTATGCATGTGTATGTGTGTGTGTATGAATGTGTGTGTGTGTATCAAAGAATGTGTGTGTGTATCAAAGAATGTGTGATTTTGTGTGTGTGTATCAAAGAATGTGTGTGTGTGTGTATCAAAGAATGTGTGATTGTGTGTGTGTGTGTTTATGAAAATGTGTGTAGGAAGGTGTGTGTGAGTGTGTGTGTGTGTTTATGAAAATGTGTATGTAGGAAGGTGTGTGTGAGTGTGTGTGTGTGTTTATGAAAATGTTTGTGTAGGAAGGTGTGTGTGAGTGTGTGTGTGTGTTTATGAAAATGTGTATGTAGGAAGGTGTGTGTGAGTGTGTGTGTGTTTATGAAAATGTTTGTGTAGGAAGGTGTGTGTGAGTGTGTGTGTGTTTATGAAAATGTGTGTGTAGGAAGGTTTGTGTGTTTATGAAAATGTTTGTGTAGGAAGGGATGGGTTTATATTTTTAAAATATATTTAGAGAAAGGGGTTTATAATATAGAGAGAGCGGATTATCCGTGAATTTTTTGACGGGTCCAGCTAGTTAGAAAGAATGCTTTGCCACTTTTTAGCTACGGCCCTTTACGTTCTGTATTCAAATCCCTCCTAAGTCTTTACGAAGTCGATAAATCTACTTCCTCTTCCTCCAAAATTCTTGAACTTGTATCTATTAGAAGCCACTATCAAGGATCTTAGTGGACAATGGACATAGCATGGCTGTTTGGTTAAGACATTGTCTTCCAAACCTTTAACCAACGTGGGTAATTATCATTTACCATAGCTTTGGGTTGGCCTATGCCTTGTGAATGAAATTGGGGAGACAGGAACTGTGTGGAAGCCCGTCGAGTGGACTGTGTCTGTCATTCAAAGGGTCAACATTGTCACACACCGTGGCTTACTGAATCTCTCTGACAATAAGGTTAAGGGTGTACGTGTCTGGAGAATACTCAGTCACTTAGACTATACTACAAGGTGGCCTTTACCTGTAATACAAAGGACCAACCTTGTCACACACCGTGTCATGCCGAATCCCATGACAATTAGGTTATGGGTATAAACAGACCTGCCAACCTCTAAAAAACCTCAAAAAACCCATGAAAAAAAGTGCCCCCAAACAGGGAGAAATGAGGCAAAATGGGGAAATATTACGCAATGAAACTATAGCCATTTTTATAAGAGAAGGAATCTTTCTCCCACCCAAAGGTGAGAGAGAGATATCCCCGTCGGACGGGGAGAGTTGGCAGATCTGTATTAGTGTCCGTGGAATGCTCAGCCACTTACAGGTAAATTTCACGAGTAAACCATTCTGTTGATGGAACAACTGAAACACTCACGGCCGAGACTATGGTAGTTAACACCTGTTAACACATATAGAAGCTCGGACATAATGTTTTGATGACGTAATCTCACTTTGAAGATAGTATGAAACAAAACATTTGGCAGTATCGGTAGAGGGTCGGACACCATGATTTGAAGCATAGAGTTACGGCCCTTTACGATCTGAATTCAAATCCCGGTGAGGTTAATTTTGCCTTTCCTCCTTACGGGGTCGATAAAATAAAGTGGCAGTAATGCACTGGGATAATTGCTAGCATTGTGCCAAAAGTAGAAACAATTATTTATTTTACTTTAAAATGATACAAAATAAGGAAATTAATATATATATATATATATATATATATATATATATATATATATCAAAGGTATATATTGAGTTAGAAACTCAAAATAGTCTCTTACAATTAAATAGCTCAAAGAAAGAGATTTTTTCCGAGCTGTGTATTATAATTGAATATAAAAGAGAAATAAACACAGATATACACATATATGTGTTCAAATCGTAAGGGACAGGATTCGAGTAAACTTGGCTGCTATTTTTAGTGGTATGAGTTTGTGAGACACGCTAGGTTCTGATGCCATGTGCGTTATTTTATATACGCACACTATTCAGTTTTCTGATATACTTAGAAGTGAAGAGTTTACTAATTTACATCCACTAATGAGCAATAAGAATTGGTAATTCTCTTCACAATTGGATTGCGAAACAGCTTCACCAAAAGCTGTCTGGCTGATTGGTAGTTACCACAATTCCGGTTTGTATTTATTTTCTTGATTTATTCTTAAATTGAGTCTGGAAAAACTTATTGTCTATAGTTAGTATCTTTTTCACCTTAGCGAATCTGGTCCCTTACGATTTGAACACATATATGTGTATATCTGTGTTTATCTCTCTTTTATATTCAATTATAATTACATATATATGTATATATGTATATATATTTTTTTATTTCATCCTATAAATTTAACGTTCCAATTTTCTGTTTACACATTATACCATGCAGATGCCCACTATATATACCTCTGCTAAGATATAGGTTCTTTATAATAACATTTTTCGCAGCAATCCCTAACCTGATTGTAGCATGACATTAACGCTGACTTTTCTTCTTTCTTTCTGTCTTTTTTTCTCTTTGACCGGGAGGTTAGTAGCACATTATAAGCTTTCGCCCCCTCACCAGATAGCCTTAAGTAGACCGAATAGCCAGCACTTGAGGGCGACCGGCTAAAGTGGAAGATGCTAGATGGTCGGTAGTCCTCGGGTCTCTGATTTTCAGCCCCATGGATTTTATCTGTTACATGCATTTATTATATTTCGAATACCTGATGATATCACCGGATTCATACGGAACCCGGTCATTGAAATGATCATAGTATAATAAACCTTTACACAAGTCCAGCCTCCTGTTATTTTGTTATAATAATTAACTCAGTATTCGCACCACCAACTACCCAAACGAAGATGGTTGAGCTGCTTTACGTTGAGTACTCTCCATATTATTACATCAAGATTGTCCATACGGAATGACCAACTCTATCCAGTGGTGAACCTTCAAACCTAAATAAATAAATATATATATATATATATATATATATGTGTGTGTGTGTGTGTGTGTGTGTGTGTGTGTGTGTGTGTGTGTGTGTAAAATAAAAAACAATGAAATAAAAACAAAGAACAGGTTCCTTATATTCAAAAATTCATCATCATTTTATGATCGTTTCTGGGATATATATGTGTGTTGATATGTATATCATGTTAAAGTTCTATGTAAAAAAAAACATTACAAATTATCAGAGGAGATAGAATTATCCCACAATTAAGAAAACATGTTAACTTACCACTCCGGGAAAACACATCCCAAGTAATTATTTAGTCTACTAATATTGAAAATAAATCCTCTGCCTCATTTTTACAATTCGATATAGATGCATATTATTCCTCTATATCACCCATACTCCTAAACAAAGCCTTGATATTTGCCAAAAATAGATCAGACTTAACTATGGATGACATCAATATTATCACGCACGCTAGACAAACACTACTGGAATTTCAGAAGGAGTATTGGACCAGAAATACATATAGTAATCTCTTCGACATAACTATGGGCTCTAGTGATTCTGCTCAAATTACCGATCTTGTGGGCCTTTTTCTTCTATTTAACATTAATTCATCTTTTCCCCACCTTAAAGGTGGCTTATATCGTGATGACTGTCTTCTTCTATCCACTAATCTTAGCCTATCAGAAATTGAACAAAATAAAAAAAACTTAGAACTTTCCTCAAAGACTATTATAATCTCACTATTAGATTTGAAAAGACCAGTAAAATAGTCAATTTCCTGGATATAACTATGGACCTATCTACCGGTATCTACCAACCTTACCATAAACCTAACTAAAACTTGCATTACATACACTCACAATCTAATCACCCTAGATCTATCCTTAAAAACCTAGCATATAATATCTCACTCAGAATCTCTAACCTTTCATCAAATCAGGAGGTATTCGATAAAAACGCGCCCTTTTATAACGAAGCTTTAGCTAGAAGCGGCCACAAGAACAAATTAGTCTATATACCTTGCACCAATAATATTTCAAACATACAACCTAATATTACCAACAAACACGAAATGAAAAACCCACACCTAAATGCCACTCATACTACACCTAAAAACACCAACCCAAAACTTAATTCTCTACCTCTTCTCACATAAAAGATAATGCCTTTCAAAAAACCATTCACCCTAATACTCTAACATATGTCAACAATATAACTAACAAAACTCCTAGTAATCAGACCAAAACATCTAAATCAATTAATCTAACTAAACCTATATATAATAGAATCATTAATAGTAACTCTTTCAGTAAACCTCCCGATACATCATATAAATATAAGAAACAATGTCGAAACCGTAATAGACGAGTTACTTGGTATAATGCTCCATTTAATCTACAGATTAAAGACCATATCCCTAAAAAATGTTTGCTATCCTAGAGAAAAACTTCCCACAACCATAAATACCATCAAATTTTAAATAGATCTACTTTCAAATTTTCCTACTCCACTACCAAGAATATACAACAGAATATAAGTGCTTACAACACATATAAGTGTAAAAAAAACCCATTAATATACCACCAACAGTTCAAACAAACCATAATAGTACTAAAATAAACCAAAACAAATCACCTTCTTCTTCACCCATAATAGGTCCCGTAAACTCCACACCAATTTTGACTAATAATCTCCAAAACAAACAGAACTCTACTAGCTCCACATCTCCTAAACTATCACCCACCAACAACCTGTCTAACCATACTAATCTAATTACAACCCATCCTAACCATACATTAATGTAAATAGTAACACTAATACCACTATAGATGACACAATTAACTCTCCTGACACAATATTTACGAATGGCTGTAACTGTAGAATCAAAAGAAATTGTCTTTAAAGGGAAATTGTCTTATTAATAGCATAGTCTATTAATGTGTAATTAGTA
>OZ024742.1:377296704-377301704 GCA_964016885.1 Eledone cirrhosa
TGGTAATCAGGTAGGAATAAATTACTGACCTTCACTGTTTAGGGTTTAAAATATACATACCTATAAAAAGTTTAAAATATACATAACCATAAATAGTATCCTGAATATTATATATATATATATATATATATATATATATATAGGAACGAGTAGGACCCCGACAGCTGAGCTCAAGCCGTTTCGACGGCTAATTCTGGACTCATATATACATACATATATATATATATATATATATATATATATATATATATATATATATATATATATATATATATATATATATATAAAGAAAGAAGAGTGACATGGTTTGCTATACAAAAAAGGTTTTTAATCACATTGCTGACAATTGTTTATCTGAACTGGTAGGTCTAGAGATCGCTACCCGCCTGTTTCTGCGTCAATCGTTCACCAATACATAGTTGTAACCAGTCAATTCATCAGAGCTAGCGAGAATGAAGGGAATACACAGGCATGGCTTCTATATATAGTAATGGCATTACTACCCTAAGTATTGAGTACTTTGGTGCGTTATGGTCCATCTGGTTCCTTACCACATTTCCTTCGTTATATATATATATATATATATACATACATATATATATGCATGTGTACAAGCTGTCAATGAGAACTAGAGGGTGAAGTGTTTGTAGTATACATTATTGTAAGCAGAAGGGCGGTGGATTGGCAGTATCGGTAGAGAGTCGGACACCATGCTTTGAAGCATAGAGTTACGTCCCATTATGATCTAAGTTCAAATCCCGCCGAAGTTAACTTTGCCTTTCATCCTTACGGGGTCGATAGAATAAAGTACCAGTAATGTACTGGGTATTTGCTGGCCTTGTGCCTAAAATAGAAACAATTATTGTAAGCAGCAGGATAAGGAGTAAAAAGTCTTGAAAGAAGAAAGTTGTACAGTTGCTGCCAGTAACAGCGGGAGGGCAATACATAGATACAGCAATAGGAATATATTCTAGACTGCAGGTGTAGCATATATCATCACTATACTACAGCTATGACTGTGTTATAGAAATAGTAGACTGCACAGTGTAGTATACATCATCATCATCATCTCTATACTACAGCTATGACAATGCTATGTGATATATCTTATTACATATTACATCTCTATGTATTTCTTCCTTAATATAGATGGAGACATAGACAGATATGTGTATATATTATATATATATATATATATATATATACATATACGGACACACACACACACACATATATATATATATATATATATATATATATATATATGTCCGTGAATGTATATATATATATGTCTGTATATGTATATATATATATATATATATATGTCCGTATATGTATATATATATATATATATATATATATATATATATATGTCCGTATATGTATATATATATATATATATGTCCGTATATGTATGTATATATATATATATATATATATATATATGTATGTATATATATATATATATATATATATATATATATATATATATATATATATGTATGTATATTTATATTTATATATACTGTATACATTGGTGTTAAAGCGTCCGCATGCGGTAGGCCGTATGAGCACTCGATGCCCTCGTAGAGCAGAGTATGATATCACAGAAAAAAAAGAACCAGTGTTCCGACGAAAGGAATTTATTGGACATGTTACAATTGTTTCTCGGGCGACCAGCTCGAGGCACGATCGATATGGTGACCAAACCTGACTCTGAAATCACGTGGTCCTCGGATACGTCTCGATTCTATGAAGCAGATTTCCTATAGTCCTTTAACATCGAATTCCTACATTTGTTGATTTAGATCCTGTTGTTGACATTCCATGAGTAGTCAAGAACTGTACACGTCACCGGTATTTCTAGTCACTCATGGTTCTTCACGTTCTCCACCTGTCAATCAAAATTTCTCCATATATCAGAATTACTACTCTGGTGGGAGAGGGGCTGTGATCTTGAACGGCTGGCATCACTTCGACGTCTTCATTGTCCCTAGGCGCCCTATTCCACCCGGTCAGGTACACACCTGCATCCTTGTCATGTATGTATTCTCTTTTTCCAGCATTTTATTTTATTGTATTTTATCTTATTTTATTTTATTATTGTATATTATTTCATTATTTTATGTTATGTACGTACAGGCTTTTCAATGTTATGTACGTACAGGCTTTTCATTATTTTATGTTATGTACGTACAGGCTTTTCTTGCCACTCGAAATAGCAGCAGTTCAAACGACCAAAATGTTATCTCAACCTTAGTGAAGATTAATAATAATAAAGTATGTGTTCCTACGTGTAAAAAATGCATATAGGAATACAAGTATTATCCAACCGTATGCCAATGTGGTTCTATAGCGGGTTAATAAATTAATAAGCCAGAACATATAAAATCAAGGTTTAGCAAATAGAGAAAAAGTTTTAAAATTAATTTTAAAAAGTTCGCTCTACTTACTATATGTGCCTTTACCGCACGGTTTCAAATCCCAAAATAAATTGATAATCCTGACGGACTTCCATTGAGAAGAGGATTCTCGTCAGAAGGTTCTTCTCGCTCGGAGAATATAAAATTCCCGAGTTCAAATCACAAACTGGCGCCATACAAAACTGTTCCCGAATGAAAGTGAATGAGGAAGGGACCAATTCTGTCTAGTGCCGTGTGTAAAGACAGAAGGCAGCGGAGGACAGGTCAATGCCCTTATATATATACACACACATACATACATATATGTACGTAGCAAGCTTTCCCAAGGGGATACGGGTGCGGTATCGTAGAGCCCCCCCCACACGCACACACACGCACACACACGCACGCACACGCACACACACACGCACACACACACGCACACACACACACACACACACACACACACACGCACGCACACACACACACACACACACACACACACAACTATTATCAGAAAAAGAAAAACGGACAAATAAAAAATCAATTAACTAAAATACTGCCAACAGCAACATACACATTCGACGGCTATCGCACGAAGACCATCATTAATAACCAAAGAACAGCTGAAGAGAAATGGGACATTGAGAAAATCAAACCCAATCCCAAAGTGTTCTTCTCATTTGCAAAAAAAAAACACAAGGTCACTGTCTCCACTCTTGGCTCTCTAATTGATGAAAATGGCACACTCCAAGATAATACCAAAGCGAAATACTGCAGAAACAATATTGCTCTGTTTTCAGCAATCCTTATATGGCCGATCTGGGCCGTATCAGTGATGTTAATCCCCAACACACTATATCGGACATAACGTTTGGCGCCCCTGATGTCTTAGCGGCAATAAACAACATTAAATTCAGCAGTAGGCCCGGATAGGTTCCCTGCTTGTGTCCTGAAGGTGTGTCGACACCAACTTGCATCTCCCCTTGCTAATCTGTAGAGGAACTCACTGGATACTGGCTATATTCCTGAAAACTTTCTGTCCCAGTTTTCAAAAAGGGAAACAAGTCCCTTGCAGTCAACTACTGTCTGATCTCACTCTTCTCTCAGATCATCAAGGTATTTGAGAGGGGGGTGAGATCATGAATAACCCAGTTTCTTGAAAGCAACGGACTGTTGAACTCCAACCAACATGGATTCCGTAATGGAAGGGACTGCCTAACGCAGCTACTACATCACTTTGATGATGTTTTGTGAGCTTTGGGAGAGGGCTCCAACACTGATGTCATCTACCTTGATTTCAGCAAGGCCTCTGGCAGAGATCACCATATTCTACTGAAAGAAACCGACGGAATGCCAAATCACGCACACACACACATACCCCCCCCCCACTTCTCACACACTTCTCACACACGCACGTACACACACACTCACGCACACACACTCACTCACTCACGCACACACAAGACATACTCACACACATACAACATACGTGCAGGCACACACACTCTCACATATGCGCGCGCGCGCACACACACATACACACACACATACACGCACATACACACACACATACACACACACACATGCACACACATACACACACATACACATACTCTCACCGCACACATTCACTCATACTCTCTCATACACATACACACACTCAGACAAACACGTTCACATGTTATTTTGTTTGTTTAAGTAATTCCATATATTACTGCTAGGTGGAGCTTCAGTCAACATGTTCTGCATTATGTAGTTACGACCCTTTAAGTTCTGATTTCCTATCGCACCAGGATCAATTTTGTCTTTCATTCCTCCTGGGTCAATAAAATAATGTACAGCCAGTTACTGGGGTTGATATAATCGAAATTTGCCACCCACCCCTCAAATAGCTGGCCTTGTACCCATGTTAGAAGGAATTATTAGGGTGGTGAATTTGGAAGAGTTGTTAGAGCGTCAGACAAAAAGTACCAGTCATGTACTGGGGTAGATGTAACCGACTTCAACGGTCCACAAATTATTGGCGTTGTACATAAATTAGAAATCCATATATTATCGATCTGAAGAGTGATAGATGGACAGTATCGATACAGTATTGGACTACATGTTTTTGGGGTATATACAGGGTTGTTCAGTTCTTCGAGGACACATATTTTAATAGGGTTTAAGGGTCAATACTGCTGACTATAAAGAGGTGTTGAGAGGGTTGTGAGGTCTTGATTAGAGAGAGGGAACAAAGGAAGACCGTACATCTACCAACAAGACTCTGCACCATCTTATAAGTCCAAGATGACTTAAGAATGGATGAGTTACTATCTCCACAATCAAATCACCCCAAACAACTTCTCTCCTAGCTCCCCAGACTCGGTTGGACCACTACGTTTGGGACGTAGTCGAGAGGAAAGCTAATCAATGTCCCCCATAACATTCTAAATTCTCCGAAGTCCACCATAAATAACACAATATCTAAAATAAAGATCATCTGATTCAGGTATGTCAATGTTTCAGACCTTGTATTTGAAGCAGTCATCAATACCAACAACAGATTCATTGAGATGTGTCAAGAAGAGTTTCAAGATTACTCTTGCCAATTTC